>CAUYRH010098784.1:0-24279 GCA_963574655.1 Perodicticus potto
TCCTTTTTTTTTTGAGACAGAGCCTCAAGCTGTTGCCCTGGATAGAGTGCCATGGCATCACAGCTCACAGCAACCTCCAATTCCTGGGCTCAAGCAAGTCTCTTGCCTCCACCTCCCAAGTAGCTGGGACTACAGGCACCCGCCACAACGCCTGGCCATTTTTTTTTTGGTTGCAGCCATGATTGTTGTTTGGTGGGCCCGGGCTGGATTCGAACCCGCCAGCTCAGGTGTACGTGGCTGGCGCCTTAGCCCGCTGAGCCACAGGCGCTGAGCCTGTCAAGTCCCTTTTAATTGCTAATGGACATGTGAACTGCTTCCACTCTGGCTACTTGCATTTTGTTCCTGAAAACTGTTTATTCTCTTAACCATTTTCTCTGAAGATAGATGGTTGGGACATAAACCATGGCCACAGTGGCCAGTCCATCTTTGCCAGCACTGCTGTGGCATCTGTGGCTGTGTTCTTGGTGGGCATTTGTATAGCTTCTCTTGGAACTTTCCTGGCTCTAGTGTGGAAACTACCACTGTCCTGGGGGTGAGTTGTACCAGGTCACACTCCCACCATAGAACGAGAGTTCTAGCTACCCCATACCTTCACTAACACTTAGTGTCATATAATCAATCTTCTTAAGTTCAGCAGTTTGCAGGGGTGGGGAGCCTCAGTGGTGCCCCATTCCCTGAGTAACTAATGATGTGAGCACTTCCAGCTATTTTGATAAGGTCTGCTCACCTCTTATGACCTTTTTTCTAAAATTGGGCAGTCAGCACTTTTCTTCCCAAGTCGTAATGCATTGGTTCCAGATAGTCCTTTGTGAAAAATACAGCAAATATTTTCTGAAAGGGATGTTCTCATAGGGAACATTTACTAAAACTGACTAGGTTGAAAACTTGAATAGACCAATGACACAATGACAGCCATGGAAGAAACAGAGCTCCTGTTCGATTTTTAGACTAGGGGCAGGGTGACTAAGGGTGTGTCCATTGACCAGTCACTGAGCTGCTCAGCTGTACCCTGTACGTTTTCCCTATATGGAAATTTGAAAGAGCAGAGCAGAGGGAAATGCAGGTCACATATGTGACCTTGGATGAGGAAAGCAAAGACTCGGAAGCTGCTTGTCTGAATCTAGGCCTGGCCACACACCAGCTGCATGGCCTGGGGCAGGTGATGTGACTTCTGAAGTCTGGTCTCTTCATCTGCAAAGACAAGTGTCCAGTGTCATGTAACTCCTAGGACTGGCACGAGGCCTCCAACTGACCATGGATGGAGTGTACTGAGGTTACTGTCATAGCTGAGCTATGCCAACTAGAAGGCTGCCATGCATGACCCTGAACATGACATCCCAACAAAGAAAGCCATGACCAGCAGCAAGGACAGACTGGTAGGTCAATCAGACAGACCAGTAGAGGCAGGTGAAACCAGGATCTAGGCCTGGATGCCTGGGACCAAATTTACCTACCAGCTATGTGATTTTGAGCACATTGCTAACCTCTCTGTGCCATCAACTCAAGGACAATGTGGGGGAAATGGCAGTTCCTGTCACCTCAGGGTTGAATACACAAAGCACCCAGAGCAGGGTGGAAAGTGCTATCTATGAGTGTTTGCTTTCCAGTGTCTGCAATTATCTAAGTTACAAAGTGGTCAAACTAGAAAAAAGACTACCAACAAGCCAATAAAAAAATGGTAAAAGGCATAAACATAAGACCCAGAAAAATGCAAACGACCAATAAACACAAAAACATATTCAACTGTATTAGTAATTAAAGGCATGTAAACTAAAACAATGGCATGTCGTTTTTCATGTATTAACTTACACTAGAAATAAAGTGGGTGCTGTGGGAAACCAGGCCTCTCACACGGTGCAGGGTGAAAACTGGCAGTGTGCAGGAGAGAGCTGGCAACTCCTAACCCTTAAAGCCAAAAAACACAGAAATGATCCTCTGAGCCAGGATTTCACTACAAACAAATTTATTTACAAAAAACAAACAACAAAAAAAAACAAGCCAACCACTAATGCAGTGGGAGGAAGGGTGCAAAGATGCTGCCCCCAAACATTCACACTCCTGTAAAGTGCCCAACAGCAAGAGAATGTGACAAGGGGTTCTCAAGTTGGAAGTCACCAAGGTCTTCAAAATAAATCAAGGAGATGCCCAGGTCTGGACGATGCCAGACCCCAGGTGAGCTGTGCACCTGCTGACAGCGGTGTGAGCCAGGCCCGGCCACGAAGACCACCGCGGATAGAGAGCAGACTAAGCAGCTGCACAACTCTGAGTAATTCCTTCTAAAAACGAAGGAAACTAGGTTCGGCGCCCGTAGCACAGTGGTTACAGAGCCAGAAACATGCACCCAGGCTGCCGGGTTTGAGCCCGGCCCGGGCCATCTAAACAATGCCAATAAAAAAATAGCCGGGCGTTGTGGCGGGTGCCTGTAGTCCCAGCTACTTGGGAGGCAGAGGCAAGAGAATCGCTTAAGCCCAAGAGTATGAGGTTGCTGTGAGCTGTGACGCCACTGCACTCACTGAGGACATAGTGAGACTGTTTCAAAAAAAAAAAAAAGGAACTAACCCTCTACCTCAGGGATTTCTTCAAAATGGAAGCTTCTAACATTTCATTTTGGATGAATAAAAATAAACCGATTAAATAGTGGGATGGAGCGGAGGTGTGGAGGAACAGGACAGCTGAGCCGCCGCTCCAACTCAGTTAGGGCGCGCTGGCCACGCCAGTCCGCTCCCAGCTCGGCGGGGGCGAGGGCGAGGGCGAGGGCGAGGGCGGGGCCCGGGCGTCAGCGCGCACAGGACGGGGCGGGGCCTCTGCGCGCCGAGACGCGCCGTGACGCACGGGGACGCACCGGCGCGGCGGCGGGTACGGGCGAACGCGGGCTGGACGGCGCCCCCTGCGGCCGGGCCGAACGCGGGCGCAGGCTCCCGCGGGGGTCGCAGGGCCGGGCGGGGCCGCGGCGCGGGGAGTTGTCCCCAGCCGACGCCTCCCGCTGCGGCCCCATGCTGCTGCCCCTGGCCTGCCTACACGGCCGCGTCGCGCAGTGCCTCACCGCTCTTCTTGTGCTTGCAGAGCCGCCCCCGAAGCCCCGGCGCGGCGCGGCGCCGCTCTGCGCCGAGGCCACCCCAGCCGCCCTGCCCGCGAAGATGGCCGCGGAGCTGTACCCTCCCGCCCGCACCGCGGCGGCCAGCGATATCGCCAACAGCAATGCCGCAGCTGCAGGCAGGAAGGCCAGCCCGCGCAGCCCGCCCCGCGCCCCGGCCCCCGCGCCGCCGCCGCCCGCGCCCGTGCCGCCCGCGCCCTGCAACAACAACGCGGAGAGCCCCAACTGGCAGTCCTGCCACCCCACCCTGCGCGAGAGGTGAGCCCGCGCCCCACCCCGCGACCGCCCGCCCGCGCGGCCCGCGGAGCCGAGCCCGTGTGCTGCCTTTGCAGGAACGCGCTGATGTTCAACAGCGAGCTCATGGCCGACGTCCACTTCGTCGTGGGGCCCCTGGGCGCGACCAGGAGGGTACCTGCCCACAAGGTTGGTACAGGGTCAGCCCCTTGGGCCCCCAAGAGCGACGGGCCACCTCTTGAGGGTGTCCTGGACCCAGGGTGCTGGTCGCGGCCCGCATATGCTCGCCCCGCCCCGCCCGCTCACACAGCTCTCTTTCCCCCACAGTACGTCTTGGCTGTCGGCAGCTCTGTCTTCTATGCCATGTTTTACGGCGACCTTGCAGAAGTCAAGTCAGAAATCCACATACCGGATGTGGAGCCCACCGCTTTTTTGATCTTGCTAAAGTAAGTTTACTCTGAGGGCGTTAGGATAGGGGTTTCTCCTTCCTGCCTGGCCACTCACAGGCAGCCTTGCAGCTTGGGAGGGTCGCTCTAGCAGTTGATGGGCAACTCCCCCAGCCCTCAGTGCTGGCCACAGGCCAACGCCCAGCAGCCTCCACCTGCCTTACCTAGGTACATGTACAGTGACGAGATTGATCTTGAAGCTGATACTGTGCTGGCCACTCTCTATGCTGCTAAGAAGTACATTGTCCCTGCGTTGGCGAAAGCCTGTGTCAACTTTCTGGAGACAAGTCTGGAAGCCAAAAATGCTTGTGTCCTGCTGTCTCAGAGCCGGCTGTTTGAGGAGCCTGAGCTGACCCAGCGTTGCTGGGAGGTCATTGATGCACAGGCAGAGATGGCCCTGCGGTCTGAGGGCTTCTGTGAAATCGACCGGCAAACACTAGAGATCATCCTGACCCGGGAGGCCCTCAACACCAAGGAGGCAGTGGTCTTTGATGCAGTCCTACACTGGGCTGAGGCAGAGTGCAAGAGGCAGGGTCTGCCGGTCACCCCACGCAACAAAAGGCATGTTTTGGGGCGAGCCCTCTATCTGGTCCGAATTCCAACCATGACCCTGGAGGAGTTTGCCAATGGTGCTGCCCAGTCAGACATCCTGACACTGGAGGAGACCCATCACATCTTCCTGTGGTACACGGCTGCCAATAAGCCCCGCCTGGACTTCCCTCTGACCAAGAGAAAGGGCCTAGCCCCACAGAGGTGCCACCGCTTCCAATCTTCCGCCTACCGCAGCAACCAGTGGCGGTACCGTGGGCGCTGCGACAGCATACAGTTTGCCGTGGACAGAAGGGTATTTATTGCAGGGCTTGGCCTGTATGGGTCCAGCTCTGGAAAGGCCGAGTACAGTGTAAAGATTGAACTCAAGCGGCTGGGGCTGGTCCTGGCTCAGAACTTGACTAAGTTTATATCAGACGGATCCAGTAACACCTTTTCAGTCTGGTTTGAACACCCAGTCCAGGTTGAACAAGACAGCTTCTACACGGCCAGCGCCGTCCTGGATGGCAGCGAGCTCAGCTACTTTGGGCAGGAGGGGATGACAGAAGTGCAGTGCGGGAAGGTGACCTTCCAGTTCCAGTGCTCCTCTGACAGCACCAATGGGACAGGGGTCCAGGGGGGCCAGATCCCTGAGCTCATCTTCTATGCCTGACATGCTGTGCAGTGAGAAGGCTATGCCACTGGCCCTCTGCAGTAGCCAGACCTGGGTACATGGAGGGAGGCGGAGGGTACTGCCTCACAGCCATGGAAAGCCCCACTTACTTTGTATCTCTGGGTATATAGTCAGCTATAGCCCAATGGTATGAAATAGACCCTTTTTCAACCCAGTCAGAGCCCAGTGTCTGAATCTCAGGCATCTCTGGGACACTGGGGATGCACGTCTCAGGCAGAGGGCAGATTTAGGATAAAAGGCAGGCCCCAAGTCCCTTCCCAGTGGCACTCACACTGCCTGCTTTCAGGGGCTGAATGTTCCTACCACCCTCTTGGGTTCTAAGGGGTTCCAAGCTTAATATGAGACTTTGCCTTCAAATCTAAAATTAGTGAAAAATTGCTTAAAATAGTTCATCTATTTAAGTAGATTTTCATAATAAAGGTTGCATAAAATGGTAGCTCTGTGTAGATAAATGACTATAGGAGTCACAATCTGGGGCATTATCTTTTTTATACAACTGAGAACAAGTCCTCCTGGCCATCAAGAGAAGAAAACCATCACTGCTCAGTGGTTAGACACAAACCACATCCTAGAGATGCCCATCCTTCCCCTAGACCCCCAACAGTCAGGGTTGGTTCCTCTCTAGGGCTGCAGCTAGATTCCAGAAACGCGCAGTGTCTGGTTGCCTCTATTCTTCCTAAAGCATCGCCTGCACCTTTGAAGTCCTACTGTGTGACCTGGATTAGTGGGGGCATGCTCTTCTGGGCCCAGTGCTCCAGGCCCCTGGGAAAAGACCCCTGGCCTCAGGCTGGCTGACATTGAGAAACACCAGCAGGACCACTGCTGTGAGGATGGCTTGTCTGGCCATGCACTGTGGGGTAAAGCAGGCTCTCCCAGCCTCTTATCCCTGTTCCCACACTACACACCCTGCATGCAGTTGCTTTGATTCTGAAAAACCTTAGCTTGACCACCAAAGGGGAGGGACAGCCCTACTTCGCACAGGCTGTGGCCTCCTGGGAGAGGGTGTAGGCTAGGCATAGAACCCCAGCCTAGTTGGACATCCTGACACTGGGGAAACTGGCCCATCCGGGCCAGTACCCCCCTCTCCCCTGGGCCCTGAACACTGCTGAGTGGTTGAAACCTGTGGACACTGAGAGCCAAGTAAGGAGATGGCCTTCAGAGCAGGCTGTGGAAACAGTTCTCTTGGCAAAGCTCAAATAAAGGGTTTAAGTCAGATCCATCAGGCAGAATGCTGGTAGCATCTTTTCCTTCTAGATTTTTCCATCAGGTCCCATTCTACATGCATGAAACACTGGTACTACCTCAACGGGGAAACAAGATTTACTCTACTCCTTCCCCATGCTGAGAGAGAGACACACAGGCACATGAAGTTGCCCACTCTGGAAGCTCAGAGCACACAAATGTGGAAGAAAACAAAAAAGGCTCTGGCCTTGTGTGGAGGTCCCACCTTCCTGAAGGTACCTGCAGGCCAGGTGTATTTCTCAAACCTTGTCCAAACAAGCAAGGCAGGCTCCCGCACACAGCCCCCATCTCCCATCTGCACCCTTGTCACATTTGATGCCACTAACGATGAGCTTTTCTGGTTTTGCACTGGAAATAAAGCCTCCCTTGCTGAGCTCCCAACTTTAGGGGACGCTCCTTACCCTGATGGGTGTTGTGCTGAGACAGGGTTTCCCTCCCACTCTTCAGAAGCATCTGGCACACTGGTTCCTGAGCAGCCCTGGGAGCCCCTTCCCAGCCCAGACGCCTACCTATGGCCGGTGCATTGATGCAGAGCTCTCTTGCCAAAAGAAGAAACGTCTTTCCCAGCACGTACACATTCACCTGGGATGGAGAAAGCACAACCAGAAATGACAATGTTTAAGGAGATGTGTGCTGCCTTTTCTTAAAATGCGTATTGTTCAGTCTTTCAGGAATTCTACATCAGGGCCCCCTATAGCCTGTGGTGCACCCACCCACATCCCGGTGAGGCTGGCTAGCCTCCTGAGGCTGCTCTCTTCCCCCTTGGCATCTCAGCAGTGACTACTCTTTAAGAAGGAAACCTGCTGGAGCATCCCTCTCAGGGAAGGCACACAGTACACTCTGCATTTGACTTGGGCTTACGTGTGCCTGAACACAAGGCCTGTTACCCACACACAGGCCCAGTGGCCCCATCTCCACACCATGACCAACAGGCCCAGGGGTCTTGGCCTCAGCTCCCTTGCTGGGATCCATATCCAAATCCCTGCCTGTCACCTGCCATTGCTCCTCCCTGCCACAGGCCAGGGGTGAGGCTGGCAGTCAGTGGTGGGTGCATCACTGCTTATCCTTGGGAAAGCAGGACTCTTGGCCTGTACCTAAATCCTGCACACAGCCTTGCAATGGGCCCTGTTCCCCTAAGGAGTCCCGTGTTGGGGGGTACTTCTGAGCAGGGTCTGTGGGCAGTGTGGACAGGTGCAAAGCTGTGGAAATCCCACCTGCCCTCTGTTCCCACCCCTGACTTGCCCCTGCACCCCCAGAGCCCTACGGGTTTGGCCAGCCTGGCCTTCTGCCTCTAGGCTCCCCAAAGAACTCCCTCTCCTATGGGTCCTGAGAAGATCCCTGTTTCAGCATGCAGGTGGCACGTCAGGCATATGCTGACCTCAAGGGACCAGGAGTCTACATTAGCGGCAGGAGTTCTGTCAGCTCAGGGAACCTATCCAGCTGGGAAGGCTGAGTCTGGCCTGCAGAGGCAGCAGGGGTGGGAAGTCCTTGGCTGTCTCCTGCTCCTGCCTGGGCACAGCTCCTGCCTTCTGCACGTTCCTGAGGGCCCCATCCTAAGGCTGGCAGAGCACAGCATGTGCCTTCTGAAAGAATTCTACCTTCTCTCAGAGCTTCCGGGTTCTAGGAGTCCTTGGGCCTGCTCCCTAGACTGCAGTGTGTGTGAGCAGGTGTGGAGTGTTAAGTGTGCACACAGCATTTGAGAGTGTCTTCCTGGGCCTGTGCAGGACTCCTGCCAGGCTCCTGCATCGTCCCCCTCCCAATTCCATATCTGTTTTGGCTACAGCTGAACAATGATCTGCTGCTGAGACGTCCAGACCCCACTGGAGGGGCCACCCTGCCTTCTGCTGCCCACCTCAAACTTCCTCTATCCTACCCTGTAGCCCAGGCAGACATAGGTTATATTAAGAGACCTGAGCATTCTTAAAGCAGTGGTTCTCAACCTTTCTAATGCTGCAGTCCTTTAATACAGTTCCGGTGGGTCGCAACCCACAGGTTGAGAACTGCTGCTCTAAAGGGACTTCACGTGGAAAATCAAATGTTAATAAAGCTGTGCATGTAAAATGCACACAGTTCTCTCTAGAGACATTATGTGTGTGGAATTTATCAGAAGTCCAACTGTTCCCTCTCCTAGGCAGACTGTCAAAGCTGGGCGTGGCTGGCCAGCCCTCCTGTTTTTTCTCACAGGACAGCAGGTGAACTACACACAGACCACCTTTGTGGGCCTCTGTACCCACCTGCCAGAGGACCAAGCGAGTCCCCAGGTGAAGTGCATGCCAGGCCCCACCGCCACAAGAGCTCACACTCAGAACTGGGCAGTTTAACCTTCAGCATGTGCGTGAATCAAAAATTTAAGAGAAGCCTAACTGTGGAGGTCTCGTCCAACTTTAAGTTGTTTCCTCAAAGCAGTGAGCCCTCACCAGTGTCAAGCCCCACCGGCCAAGTCCTGGCCTAATGCAGGCATGCTGCACCCAGACAGATGCAAACACCTTGTGAGTGCCAGATCATTCCGGGCCATCAGGAGATCACACAGGCAAGGCCCAGCCTCCTCAGCACACAGGTCTTGGCACTCAGCTCTGCCTCTCCTCTGAGTCAGAAGGTCAAAGCGAACTGTCTCTGTGTGTCCAGCCTCCTGAGGGCGCCGGGACTTTCACCTTGCACCTGGCTTCAGCCCTGGACGAGCAGGGACATAATACTTACTGGTCTCCTTCTTCCATTTTGACAACTTGAGTGATGCCCCATTCCAAAGGCTGTGACTACAGAAAGTATTAGAATACCTCCCTTTCTCTTTAAGTGGTGCCCAAGCCTGCCCTGTCCCTGGCCCCTGTGCCCATCTTTCCTGGGAAGTCACTAGATTAGAAACAGGGTCGCGGGCTTTGCCCTGAACTGAATATGGAGCATTTGACATGTGGAATTACTGGGTTATCACAATTCCAACAAATTACTTTTAGCTTGAAAAATAATTACCACAAAATATTGCTGCCACATTCTGAGAGATGCCATTTATAAAGACAGCTGGGAAGACGAAGGCACAGGCACTGTCTAATCCAGGCAGAAATCTAACTGCTAGTTGCTACCCAAGGGCTCTGAATTCCTAAGAACCAGAGGTGGTGGCATGGACTCCACAGGGTGCTAGATCTGGGTGGAAGATTTCCTTTCTGGGTATGAAATCCTTATCAATTCTGTATGAATTCTCACAATGCAGACACATTTGTTTTCAGTGATTATACTGCTCTTTCAGAGTCCTCAGTACAATGATTACTGTGGGCCCTGGAGCTCTGTACTACTCAGGGCAGGAGGCCAAGGACTTGAGTCCAACCCTTAGGCAGACTCCCAGTGCTGGCACCAAGGACACAATGTGGAGCCTCCACACCCCATAGCCCCTTGACTGTCCCATCTGCAAAGGTATCACTGGTGTTGGTCTTTCTACTATGTTCAGCAGTTTAGACAGAGAGGTGCAACAGAAAATGCCTTTTTTGGTACCTAGAAAGCAAGTGTCTCTAAACAGACCATAAATACAAGGTTTTACTATAATTTTGAATGCATGCAATTTTCTCTTTTTTAAAAAAAATAATCTCCCTTGCTTAGGACAAAAGTTTACTTGGAAAGCTGGGCAGAGTGGTGCATACCTACCCTGTATCTAAAAAAAAAAGTTCACTTAACTTCCCTAAGTGATCCTAAGGCTGGGCTGCCCAGCCTGGCCAACCCCATGACCCATGACACTTGCACAAAGATGTGACCACATGTCACGAAGGATTTTCTGTCCTATGGAATTAAGTTCCCCTCAGGGAAGAGGACACAGACTGGCCTCTGCTGAGCAAGAGGGCAGAGTGCCCCAGTCACAACCTCAGGTGGGAAGGAGACTCAGAGAGGTGACCAGTGTACCTGAAGCAGGTCGCTGAGGTCCAGGAGCATGTCTGGAACTGGAGTCAAGGATCTTCTTGGAGACAGCAAGTCAGGTTACATGATAGACTTCAAAGATGGGAAGACTACACACTCAGGGGCGGGGGCCTTATCTACTGAGTCTAAGCTCAGCATTTGGTCAGTAGGAAAAGGCCCTGACAGAAAAGTGGGGCTGCACAGTAGCCTCACCAGAACCTCCTATTCCCCTGATGCTGAGAGAAACCTTTGTGAGCTCACTACCAAGACAAGGGGCTGAAAGAAGGGGAACCAGGCCCAGGGGAACCAGAAATAGCAGTGGCCTTCGAGATGATCCACGAGAGACTGCCCACTTTCACAGGGCAGCTCCCAGCCAGCTCCTGTCAGGTGTCCACCACAAAGAGGGTCTTCTGCCCTGACACAGCACAGCAACGTACAACAGAGCCCATTCCCCTCTCCCAAGGCTTTACCAAGTGCCCATCCAGCATCAGGCAGTGTCCAGGGCAGAGAACCTGGCACAGTCCTCACAGCACTCACAGACTCACAGACATGCAGCCACCTTCTGCTAAGCAGGTGATCCCCAACAGGCACATCACAGTGCTTATGCTTGAAGGGACCTGTTCTTGCTCTCAGGAGATAAACAGTACCAAGAATACGTCCTAAGGAAAATTCAGATGTCACAGAGTCACGGGTTTAGGCAACTGATAAGATGAAGTTTAAATCCACATCATTCATTCATGGATTTGATGTAAGCTTCCAGAAGCAACTAATAAAGAAATCCTGGCCCTGAGCAGGTAGCCAAGGAGAAACAAAGTGTCAGGGATAAACAAAGTCCCCTGACTACAGCCTCACACAGCCACCAGCAGCCAAGGGTGAGCTCTGGGCACTGGAATGAAAGATACACCTAAAGGCAGGACTTCATCACGGAGGGTGGCAACAAGTAGAAAATAAATCCTGCATTGGACACCAGAAAACTAGTGAAGAACTATGAGGAAAAGGAGAGAAAAGTAAAGCCAAAGGAAATGAAGGCAACACCAACCATGTGCGCAAAAATCAATGTCATCAAAGAAAGTCAAACAACAGAAAAAGTCAGCAGAGCCAAAGGCTACATCCTGTGTGGTTCCATAAACTATATGCACTCTGGAAAAGGCAAGAATGTGGAGACAGTAAAAGATCAATGGTTGCCAGGGGGGAAGGAGGGAGGGTGGGTGATGAGGGGCGCATAGAGGATTTTTAGGGCAGTGGAACCATTCTGCCCATCCAATGTGCAGCACCGTGAGCAACGGACCCCGACACAGACTGTGAGCTGTGTCTCTAGTCATCAGCTCTGACAAATGCCACACTAATGCAAGATGTGCCTAACACAGGGAATTGTGGGGAAATCTTGGTTCTTTTTCTTTTGAGACAGAGTCTCAAGCTGTCACCCTGGGTAGAGTGCTATGGCGTTACAGCTCACAGCATCGTCAAACTCTTGGGCTTAAGCGATTCTCTTGCCTCAGCCTCCCAAATAGCTAGGACTAAGGGTGGCCGCCACAATGCCCGGCTATTTTTTTTTTTTTTTTTTGGTTGTAGTTGTCATTGTCGTTTGGCAGGCTCAGGCTGGATTTGAACTCACCAGCTCTGGTGTATGTGGCTGACACCCTAGCTACTTGACCTACAGGTGCCAAGCCAGAACTCTTGGTATTTCTGCATACTTCTCCTGTAAACTAAAACTGTTCTAAAAATAGTCTATTTAAATAAAGATAATAATAATGGCCAAAAAATAGGTAAAACTTTTTTGTGTGTTTTTTGAGACAGAGTCTCACTATATTGCCCTCAGTAGAGTGCTGTGGTATCATAGCTCACAGCAATCTCAAACTCTTGGGATGAAGCTATTCTCTTGCCTCAGCCTCCCAAGTAGTGGGGACTACAGGCACCCACCACAATGCCCAACTATTTTTTTGTTGTTGTTATCATTGTTGTTTAGCAGGCCCAGGATGGGTTTGAACCTGCCAGCCCTGGTGTATGTGGTTGGCACCCTAGCCACTGAGTTACGGGCACAAAGCCAGGGGTAAAACTTCTGAACAGAATCTTCACAAAGAGAAACAAAGAGCCAACAAACACGTTAAAAAAAAACAAAACCCTCCACCACATTAGTTATCATAGAAATGCAATGAGACGCTACCATGTACCTGTAGCACCAGACACTGGTGAGGACATGGGACAAGTGCAGGTTACCACATACCTGGACACGTGCCTGCCTTTGACTCAGCTCTTCCACTCCTAGGGATTTACCCAAGAGAAATAAAAACGTTATGTCCACAGAAAGGCTTATAAAAGAGTGTTCACAGCAGCTTCATTCATAACAGCAAAACCTGGGAATAGCCTAGGAGTTTGTCAGAAGGACTGATGTCCACCTGTCCTGTGCTCACGTGGCACCACTATGCAGCACATCCACAACACAAGTGAAGCTCAGAAGCATGCCAAGAGCCGGGGCCTTCTAGAGAGAGCACGTGTGGTTTCGTTGATGAGGGCAGATGTCCCAACAGTGGACATCTGGAAGGGCAGAAGGACTGCTCTCGGTGCTGGCACTGCTCCGGCCCTGCTGGGAGGGGCAGAGTGGCAGTCAGAACTCGCCACACAGCAACAGACCTGTGCATTCCACTTTATGCAACTTGACCTCCAAAGGAAGAAAGGAGCCAGCTAATTTCTATCTGCTGAAGGGCTCTGGACCGCTGTCTATAAAGTTCTTCCAAATATGCCAAAAAATAAGCCAACTAAGGGATACAAAGCAGGGGTGAGAGGTATCAGGGGAACCTGGACCCCATGTGTTAACAAGAAACTCTACAATTACTTCAACTTTGCAAGTGTTTGAAAATTTTCATAATAAATCATGGAAGTGGGGGCTGAGCACAGTAGCTCCCACTTGTAATCCCAGTACTCTGGGAGGCCAAGGCGGGTAGATCACTTAAGCTGGGGAGTTCAAGACCAGCCTGAACAAGAACGAGACCCCCATCTCTTCTTAAAAAAAAAAAAAAAGAAAGAAAGAAAGAAAAACTGAAGCAAGAAGATCACTTGAGCCCAACAGTTTGAGGTTGCTATAAGCTATGATGCCACAGCACTCTACTGAGGGTGAAAAAGTGAGCCTCTGTCTCAAAAAAAAAAAAAAAAGAACAAAAAAAACCATGGAAGTAAGGCTGGGCACAGTTGCTCACGCCTATAATCCTAGCACTCTGGAAGGCTAGGACGGGTGGATTGTTTGAGCTCATGAGTTCAAGATCAGCCTGAGCAAGAGCAAGGCCTTATCTCTAAAACCAACTGGACATATGGCGGGCATCTGTAGTCCTGGCTACATGGAAGGCTGAGTCAAGAGAATTGTTTGAGCCCAAGAGTTTGAGGTTGCTGTGAGCAATGAGTACCATGGCACTCTACTGAGGGTGACAAAGTGACTCTTGTCTCAAAAACAAAATAAAACAAAAACAAAAACAAAACAAAACAAAACAGGGAAGTGCTGGGCGGTGCCTGTAGCTCAGTGGGTAGGGCACCGGCCACATACACGCAGGCTGATGGGTTGGAACCCGGTCTGGGCCAGCTAAACAATAATGACAACTGCAACAAAAAAATAGCTAGATGTTATGGCAGGTGCCTGTAGTCCCAGCTACTTGGGAGGCTAAGGCAAGAGAATAGCTTAAGCCCAAAAGTTTGAGATTGCTATGAGCTGTGACACCAGGGCACTCTACCAAGGGCGACAAAGTGAGACTCTGTCTCAAAACAAAACAAAACAAAACATGGAAGTGCGCACATTTTAAAAAGAGCTTGGGATTACACTTTGAAATGAGTTAAAATAATTGCTTTCCTTAAAATAAAAGTTGCCTGACACTTGATCCTGGTCCATCCAGCTCTGTCAGAAGGGACTCCAAGGGAATCCCAGACAAGAGGCTCAACTGTGTAAGAGACAGACACCCACAAACCCCCAGGGCCTGTCCTGGGGCCCAGTTCTGAGGCACCCCAACTGATGAGCATTTGGGGATTTGCTCGTGGCTTCTGAACATCTGTCCAGTATTATGTCCTCCTAGAGGCCCCTCCCTTTTGCTAAGCAGCTATTTCTAAGGAACAAAACCTCCACTTTCCCTAGGTGGACAACCAGTCTAACTCCATCCACCATCTACCACAGCTGACTTTTGGGGGTCCCTCTTGCTGACTAATCCTCCCTGCAGCCAACTCCATTTGGCACCTTTTTGTGCAGCCCCACCCACAGCCCTGTTAGAGTGTAAGCTACTGGCCACACCCACAAGGACAGGGCCACCAGGAGCACTGGCCCCCCACAGGGGCTCTGCATATCTGCCACACACAGAGCACTGACCCCCATCTTCTACACTGCACTGACGCCTGTTGCGGGCACAGCATCTGGCACAAAACCCATTCTGGCTCCTGACTAGCTCTTGACCCCACATGGTCTCCAACTCTCGACAGAGGGTAAAGCAGGAACAGCCGCTTGGGATGTGGGCGCCACACTCCTTGCCCCACTCACATGGATGGTAGCAACTGGCACAGGCTCCAAAAGCAGACGCCCTAACACTTTGCACAGCATACCTCCTTGCAAAAGCAAAGAATCAGCTGGAACCTTTGAAACTGAAAGAGGAGTAACCTGTGGGTTCAGAGCCTTCTGAAAAGCAAAAACAAAACAAAAGGATGAGAAAAGGAAAGAAAGAAAGGTCTAACCCACATCCAATTGTAGTCCAGAAAAGGGAAAGACAAGGAATGGGACAGAAAGTATACCTGAAAAGATACTGCCCAAGTTTTCTTCAAAAGAGACAAAAGACATCAATCTCAAATTTTAAAGCTTCCTAAACAAGAGCCTGGCAGGCAGAGAGGGTGTCTTTAGACCCCACACCTGGTAGGCAGGCGCTGCTACGTCTTGGGATATAGCTAGGAATGGGGTCACTCACTACTGAGTTCAGGTGACCTCAGCGTTTGAGAGCAGGCGCCATAAGGACCCAGCTCCCAGGTCATGATCAGCCAGTCCAGTCCCCACCAAAGACTCCCCAAGAGTCACCCTCCTCCTCAGCCTCAGCGTTTGGCAGAGAGCAGGTATCTGGGAGAGACTGCTGAGTGGGCGATAAGGGGTGGTACACCTGCCAACTTCCCACCCTCCAGCCCCCCTTGGATCTCCTTGGAAGGACCAGGCCCCAGAAAAGGCCAATGAGTCACTGCTGGGCCTTGCCCACTACACCACATCGTGAACCAAATCCTAAAGCCATGGCTGGGCTGCACCATCCTGCTATGCGTTCTCCTTTATGAGCAACACACTTCAAATAACCTAACACACCACCCTCATCGTTATATGTAACATCTGTGAACTTTAAAGATGTTCGAGTGCCTTCTCAAAGCCCCCTGCCCTTAGGACTGAGCCTCCCACACAACCAGGAGCCCAGCTCTGTCCCAAATCCAGAGGATCCAGCCACTGTGCAGGGCCACTTCGTGCTTGCAGACCTTACTCTCAAGCAGGTGTGTGCGACCAGGCATACTGACAGCCAGGAGGAACTAAGCAGCACAGGGACAGACGCAGTTTCTTGGACTGGGCATCAATCTAGTTCTAACTGATTTTAATTATCTGCTCATAGTCTTGTCAGTGCCAAGCCAGAGTCCTGGGTTGGGGTGTTCTGGAAAGCAGACAGACCCAGGAGACAATATGTCTAGTATGTCCTGGGAGAATCAAAGTGTACAGTGAGGGTTGAGAATAGCAAGGAGGGAGAGTGAGGCAGGGAGGTCAGAGGTCATAGCCTTTTTGGCCATAGGAGAAGGATGTGGATTTTATTCCACACCTGGGAGAAGCCACTGCAGAGTCTCGGGCAGGAATCAGCGAGCTTTGGTTCCTGTCTTTAAAGGACTGCAAGCTTGAAGCAGACTGTGCAGGGCCAGAGGGTGAGCAGGCAGAGCAGTCAGAGCAACATCCAGGCAAGAGCAAGAACCATGGGCTCGAGCAAGGGTGGCAGAGTGACTTCTGGTAGAGAAAACTATAAAAGTCAGGTGAACCAGAGGCACCACACGTTCTGATCTCCCTTAGGCCATCTGCTGCTTCCCAGGGCAAAACTCAGAGGGCAATAAAAGTCAGCGCTGTGCTCACAGTCTCACTTGGTAGGGAAAGAGAAAATGTATTTTAGGGGGTCCTGAGACAGCCAGCCTCAGAGGGCCAAAGTACCAAAAGAAAAGACAGCAACTTCCAGAACTGAGCCCAATACTGTGCACACCAGTTCCCTGCAAGGTCCCTGCTAACTTCCGAGATGCACAGGCTTGAGGACTTCACTAGGCAGGGGCCTAGTGAAGTCCACTCTCAGAGGCCAACACTGAAGAGCTGGGTAAGAGTCTTGGCAGTCATCAAGTGCCATAAAGGACCCAAGGTGGACCAGCCACACTGGGTCATGCCAACTGCTCTCTGCCTGACCAAGAATCTACCATCTCTATAATTCTTCAAATATAATATCCAGAAATTCAATTAAAAAGTTACTAAGCATGGCGCGGCGCCCGCCAGCCACGTATACCTGAGCTGGCAGGTTCGAATCCAGCCCGGACCCGCCAAACAACAATGATGGCTGCAACCAAAAAATGGCCAGGCGTTGTGGCGGGCGCCTGTAGTCCCAGCTACTTGGGAGGCAGAGGCAAGAGACTCACTTGAGCCCAGGAATTGGAGGTTGCTGTGAGCTGTAATGTCACGGCACTCTCTCCAGGGTGACAGCTTGAGGCTCTGTCTCAAAAAAAAAAAAAAAAAAAAAAGTTACTAAGCATGATGAAAGACAGGACCTAATGAACAAAAACAGGAAGAAAATTAAGACAATATGGCTCAGCACCTGTGGCTCAGTGGGCTAAGGCACCAGCCATGTACACCTGAGCTGGCGGGTTCGAATCCAGCCTGGGCCCATCAAACAACAATGATGGCTGCAACCACAAAATGGCCGGGCGTTGTGGTGGGCGCCTGTAGTCCCAGCTACTTGGGAGGCGGAGGCAGAGGCAGGAGACTTGCTTGAGCCCTGGGAGCCTTGGGAGTTGGAGGTTGCTGTGAGCTGTGATGCCACAGCGCTCTACCAAGGCAACAGCTTGAGGCTCCATCTCAAAAAAAAATAAAAATTACAAAATAACAAAAAAAAAAAGAAAATTAAGACAATAAAAACAGAACCTCAAGTGATTCAACTACTGGAGTTATCAAAGACTTTCATATAATTCAAGAAATGGAGAATTTTACCACAGAACCAGACCCTATTTTTAAAAATCTAATGAAAAGCAATCATTAAATTTAAAAAGTTAATAAGTTAATAGAGGGGTTTAACACCTCATTAGAAAAGGCAAAAACAAAACAAAAGGATGAGAAAAGGAAAGAAAGAAAGGTCTAACACACATCCCATTGTAGTCCAGAAGGGAAAGAGAAGGAATGGGGCAGAAAGTATACCTGAAAAGATACTGCCCAAGATTTCTTCAAAAGAGACAAAAGACATCAATCTCAAATTCTAAAAGTTTACACACGGCTACCTGGATAAATACAAAGGAAATCATATCTAAGTACATCAGTCAACTTCTGAAACCAAAGATAAAGTTATTTCTTAAGAGCAGGTAGTGACCACATGTTCTCACTGATAAGTGGGAGCTCAATGGTGGGTACACATGGACATAAAGGTATAAAGGACATTGGGAACCAGGAAGTGGGCAGGCTGAAGGGTTTGAGGGGTAAAAACTTACCTGCCAGGTACAACGAACACTATTCTCATGAGGGCACATCAAAAGCCCTGATGGAAGCATTAGACTAAGTATACAAGGTAACAAAAGCATCTGTACCTCCTTAATATTTCGAAATAAAAGAAAAAAAAATTTTTAAAGCAGGTGGAAATATGAGATAATTACCTTTAAAAAGGTAACAAGGAGGCTCGGTGCCCATAGCACAGGGGTTACAGAACCAGCCACATACACCGAGGGTGGCGGGTTCAAACCTGGGCCAGGCCAGCTAAACACTGACAACTGCAACCAAAAAAATTAGCCAGGCATTGTGGTGGGTGCCTGTAGTCCCAGCTACATGGAAGGCTGAGGCAAGAGAATCGCTTAAGCCCAAGAATTGGAGGTTGAGGTTAGCTATGACGCTACAGCACTCTACCAAGTGTGACAAAGTGAGACTCTGTCTCAAAAAAAAAAAAAAAAAAAAGTAACAAGGAGATTTATAGCTGACTTCTCAACAGAAACAAAAGGGAAGGCAGAAGAAAATGGAACAATAGTAACATAGTACAGGCAGTCCCCAAGTTATAAACAACCATCTGACAGACGACTTGCATTTACGAACAGGGCTATTACAGATAATAGGGAAATGCACTTGTTCCAACTTACATACAAATTCCACCTAAGAAAACCTATGGAACCTATCTCATTCATAACTTGGGGACTGCGTGTATTAAAAGAAATAAATGTCAACCCAGAATTCTATACCCTAATGAAAATATTTTTCAAAAATGAAGACAGCCAGACGCGGTAGCTCACACCTATAATCCCAGCACTGGGAGGCCGAGGTGGGTGGATTACCTGAGCTCACAGGTTCACGACCAGCCTGAGCTAGAGCGAGACCTCATCTCTAAAAATAGCCCAGCATTGTGGTGGGCACCCGTAGTTCCAGCTACCTGGGAGGCGAAGGCAAGAGAATCGCTTCAGCCCAAGAGTTTGAGACTGCTGTGAGCTATGATGCCATGGCACTCTACTGAGGGAAACAAAGTGAGATTCTGTCTCAAGAAAAAGAATGAAGACAAAACACACACACATATATATATATTTATTTATTTTGAGACAGAGTCTCAAGTTGTTACCCTTGGTAGAGTGCCATGGCGTCACAGCTCACAGCAACCTCAAACTCTCGGGTGTAAGTGATTCTCTTGCCTCAGCCTCCCAAGTAGCTGGGACTATGGGTGCCTGCCACAACGCCCAGTTATTTTTTTTTTGTCGTATTGTTGTTTTAGCTGGCCCAGGCAGGGTTCGAACCTAACACCCTTGCTGCACGTGGCCAGCACCATAACCACTGTGCTACGGGCGCCAAACCTATTTTATTTTTCTTTTTTTTGAGACAGAGTCTCACTATGTCACCCTCAGTAGAGTGCTGTGGCGTCACAGCTCACAGCAACCTCAGACTCTTGGGCTTAAGCAATCTCTTGCCTCTGCTTCCCAAGTAACTGGGACTACAGGCATCTGCCACATTGCCTGGCTATTTTTTTTTTGTAGCTGTCGTTGTTTGCCAGGCCCGCGCCATGTTGGAACCCACCAGCCCCAGTGTATGTGGCGGGTGCCCTAGCCTACTGAGTGATAGGTGCCAAGCCACAAAATATATTTTCACACATACAGAAGTTGAGAGAATTTTTTGCCAGCAGATACACTAAGAGAAATACAAAAGAAGTTGGAACACATTTTTCTTAGTAAAGTATCACAAGAATAAAGAAGCAAGAATCCAATATGCTCAATTCTAATATGAAGCCAGTAGACAATTTAACACCCACATAAGAGAAAAACTCAAATCAATTCGAGGTGAGGGGCAGGGTTGGTCCTGCCATGTGGAGGTGGCAGAGGTAGGAGAGGATCCTCATCAGTGCCCCTCACAGTACACACCTGTGTTGTTCAAGGGTCAAAGGTGTACTAGGAGGACTTAAGTTTAAAAGACAGAAAAAGGCAAATGGTGTTAACACTAACCAAAAGAAGGTAGCATAGTCATACTAATATCAAACAAGGTGGGATTTAAGGGGAACAACGTTTCCTAACATTAAAGACCACATTCCATCAGGAAATTACAGTCCTGAATTTATACCCTCCTAATAACACAGCTCCAAAATATAATGGAAAACTGACAACGCAAAAGAAAAAGTAGGTAATTCTACAGTTACGGTGAGAGATTTTTTACAATTCTTCTTCTTCTTTTTTTTTTTTTTTTTTTTGTAGTTTTTGGCCAGGGCTGGGTTTAAACCCGTCACCTCCAGTATATGGGGCTGGCACCTTTGAGCCACAGGTGCCGCCCTTTACAAGTATTCTTTCAGAAAAAAATAGGCAAGAAAATCAGTAAGGACGACTTGACATGACTAACCAACTTGACATGACTGACATTACAGAACACTCCACCAACCACCACAGGTACCCATTATCTGCAAGTACGTGTGGGAGCAGTTACCAAATAGTTCACTGAGCTGTATGTCAAATATCAACGAATTGGAAAATACAAAAATTGTTCAGCGTATGTTCACTGACCACAATGGAATTATACTGGAAATCAAAAATAAAAAGCTAACTAGGAAATCCCTGTTTCCAAAATAAGCAACACACTTCTAAATGACTTCTAGATCTCATAAGAAATAACAATAGAAATTAAAAATATTTTGAACAAGATGGTAATATACATATGATATATAAAACTGTGTGATGGGGCGACGCCTGTGGCTCATCGAGTAGGGCGCCGGCCCCATATACCGAGGGTGGTAGGTTCAAATCCAGCCTCGGCTGAACTGCGAAGCAGAAAAATAGCCGGGCGTTGTGGCAGGCGCCCGTAGTCCCAGCTACTCGGGAGGCGGAGGCAAGAAAATCGCCTAAGCCCAGGAGTTTGAGGTTGCTGTGAGCTGTGTGACGCCACGGCACTCCACCAAGGGCAATAAAGTGAAACTCTGTCTCTACAAAAAAAACAAACAAACAAAAAAAAACCTGTGTGATGTAACAAAACCTGCCTAGAGAGTTTATAGTCTCAAGTGTTTATAAAAGAAAAAACTAAAAGATGAAAATCAAGAACCTAAGCATGTTTAAAGAAGCTGAAAAAATTATAAATTAAACTCAAAGAAAATAAGTGGAAGACAATAAATAATAAAGAAATATAAATATACAACACATAAATAACCAAGGAAAAGTCTGGTTTCCTAAGACCGATGACAGTGTTGAAGAACCAGAATGGACTGCCCTGGGGAGGAGGGTCTAGGCTCCAGCTGGCATAGCTGTATGGCTTGTCTTTATGTATACATGTAAAAATTATTCTTTAAATAGGTAATACAGGTATGTAGCTTAAAAGGAAACCTCTTAAGATAGAAAAGGTTTTGTCTAATTTTTTTTTTTTTTTTTTTGTAGAGACAGAGTTTTACTTTATCTCCCTCAGTACAGTGCAGTGGCATCACAGCTCACAGCAACCTCCAACTCCTGGGCTTAGGCGATTCTCTTGCCTCAGCCTCCTGAGTAGCTGGGACTACAGGCACCCGCCACAACACCTGGCTATTTTTCTGTTTTGCAGTTTGGCCGAGGCCAGGTTTGAACCCGCCACATTCAGTATATTGGGCCAGCGCCCTACTTGATGAGCCACAGACGCCACCCGGATTTGTCTAATTTTTAACTAAAAAGATACTATACTGGCACCAAATAAAAATTTCATTTAAAAAAAGAAATATTGAGGATATGGAGATATTAGAACTGTCTTACATAGCTAGTGGGAAAGTAAAATGGCGCAGCCACTATGGAAAAGCATGGCAGTTCCCCAAAAGTTGTACCTAAGTTACCAATGACACTACATGAGCCCACTTGCTTGAATATCCAGAATAGGCACACAGGAGCCACCACGGGCTCAGAATCCTGCTAGGGCCACCCAGCCGTCCTCACCACCCTGAGACACCATGCTCACATGCAGGCCTGGGGCAGCTGAGCTAAAACTGAACAACTATCAAAGATGTAAAAACTAGCTGTGGGAAAAAGCACCATCTCCTGCTTATGTGTGTTTCATACAAAGTTACAATAACAAATCTGGACACACAACTCAGGAAAAATACGCTGGCTACAAGTTACCTGGCCATGAGGGATGCTTGTTACAGACCTGAAGCTTCTGCCTATCCAGGTCCTGCCCGGGAGAGGCAACAGGAGGTCCAGGCAGCAGGTCCTTGTCTGCCCTCCCCCTCATAGCAGAGAGAGAACCAGGAACAGACTCAGGCCCAGGGGTCAGCCAGGCCTGGCCAGGCCCTGACTTACCAGACTCAGTGGCCTCGGCTCATCCTCTGTAAATCAGGACTGGTAGTGTCAGTGGCTGGGCTGCAGAGTAAGGAGAGGGGCTGCGCATGCAAAACCCCAGAACAGTGTCTGGCACTCCCTGGTAACAATGTACACCTTAAGGGGCCTGGCAAGAATGGAAGGTAGACAGGAGGAGGAAGGATGAGCTTAAATGTTCTTTCTGAACAAGGACTTCCTTTGTCTAGCCCTCCGCTCAAGAAGTGCTCCTACCCATGAGCTAGACAAAGTGACAGGCTGATTCTGGAGTAACTCTCCTAAGGTGGGGGTCCTCACCACAGAGGACCCTCTCAAGTCTTACTGACAGCAAGTGGAAGGTACTGTGGCCCCCTGGCTAATAGGAGTTAAGTCCTGGAAGAGGACCAGGAGTCCCACAGGCAGTGAGGGCTGAGAGATGGGGTACACTTGCAGCCCACACAGGTTGAACCCTGGAGCCAGATAGCCCTAGGCAAGGAAGAGAGAGCCAGGTGGCCCTCACATGACCCCTCGGGCACAGACCTTCTATGGAAGGAAGTGGGCCTCCGCAAGGAAGGAGGCATGAACCGGCCGGCCAGCCAGTGGCCAGAAGAGGAGGCTAGGATGGCAAAGGCACAGATCCAAGCCAGGGCTAGCAGGGAGGGAGAAGGGGTAGGGACTGGAGACTAAGGGGAGGGTGGCGAGAGACAGAGGCATATCGGGGATTCATCTGAGGGCTCTGGCTGGAAGGCACAGGGCATGATGCCACTAACCTGAAGAGGATACTTGCCACTGCCCAACCTGCCTCCTCCTAAAGTGCTGCCCAACCAGGGGAAACCTGGGAAATGACACACGGCCACCTGGAGGCAGAGAAATGTGTGAGGCTAGGTGTGGTGGGTCCCAGCTACTCAAGAGGCTAAAGCAGGAGAAGCGCTTGAGCCTAGGAGTTCAAGGTTACAATGACCTGTGGTCACACCACTGCCCTCCAGCATGAGTGACACAGCAAGACTCATCTCAGAAAAGAAAGAAATTGCAGAGCCTTTGGCAATCACTCTCTACCTTCCCTCCCAGCCCCTGGTAACCATCTGTCTGCTTTCTATCTGTGGATTTGCCCATGCTGGACATTTCATAATAAAGGCATCTTCAAGTATGTGGCCTGCCACATCTGGCTTCTTGGCACAATGCTTCTGAGCCCCATCTGCTTTCGTTGTTGAATGACACCCCTATACAGACACACCATAGTTTGCTAATCCATTCATGGGTTGGGGGGCACTTGGGATTTTTCCATCTTTTAGCCACATGGATGCTGCTGCTATGAGCACTGATATCCAAGTCTCGGTGTGGACAAAGGTTTTCGTTTCCCTTGGGTAGACATGCAGGAGTGGGACTGCTGGGTTGTGCGCTAACTCTGTGGCTAACCGTAGGAAAAGAACTTCCCATAGTGGCCGTGCCACCTTCCACTCTACTGTTAGTGGCAGGCCACAGTGCTCAGCCCAGCAGGTCCCATCTGTCCTGCTTGTCTTCATCACCTCACTGTGAGGTCCCTGTGTCCTGGAACAGCTGAGGGTACTCCTTCCCCTGCAGGAGGGTCTGGTGGGGTGGAGGCACAGACACAGCACGACTTGCTGCCCCCCATACTTGCCCAGATTTCTCTTCCTGCACACCAAGTCCTGCTCTGGAGCAGTCCCTAAGGGGCTCCTGTGAACTCTCAGGAGACAGAGCCAGACAGAGATCCCAAGACTCTATTCAACTTTTCTTCCAGGGCCTTCGTCTGGCTGTGGCAGTGAGAAAGGCTGGAGCAGGCCTCTCAGAACAACATCCAGGGAGGAGCTGGGAAGACCCCAGGAAGCAGGCCGGGACTGTGCCAACAGGGCCCAGGGGCTGTGGAGGTGCCTCACGTCATTTCATAAGGCATATGTGTGCTTTACACATTTCTGGGCTGAAATGGTACATTTTAATTAATTATTTATTTATTTATTTATTTTATTTTTTTATTTTTGAGACAGAGCCTCAAGCTGTCAGTGCCTGGATAGAGTGCCGTGGATAGAGTGCCTGGATAGAGTGCCGTGGCATCACAGCTCACAGCAACCTCCAATTCCTGGGCTCAAGCGAGTCTCCTGCCTCCGCCTCTCACGTCGCTGGGACTACAGGCGCCCACCACAACGCCCAGCCATTTTTAGGTTGCAGCCATC
>CAUYRH010098789.1:0-19256 GCA_963574655.1 Perodicticus potto
GGATTCATATTGTTGGAGCATTTGTTGTATCCCTGGGGGTTGCAGCTTTCTATAAGTTTGCTGTGGCTGAACCAAGAAAGAAGGCCTATGCAGATTTCTACAGAAATTATGATGCTATGGGCTCGGCTCCTGTGGCTCAGCCGGCTAAGGCGCCAGCCACGTACACCTGAGCTGGCGGGTTTGAATCCAGCCTGGGCCCACCAAACAACAATGACGGCTGCAAACAAAAAATAGCCAGGTGTTGTGGCAGGCGCCTGTAGTCCCAGCTACTTGGGAGGCGGACGTAGGAGACTCACTTGAGCCCAGGAATTGGAGGTTGCTGTGAGCTGTGATGCCACAGCACTCTATCCAGGGTGCCAGCTTGAGGCTCTGTCTCAAAAAAAAAAAAAAAAGAAAGAAAAGAAATTATGATGCTATGAAAGATTTTGAGGAGATGAGGAAGGCTGGTAACTTTCAGAGCGTAAAGTGATTTTGGAATATAAAGAATTTCTTTGGGCTGATTTACATAGACGTTTGTCACAGACCCATGTTCCTAAACTATGAATATGAGTGATAAATAAACTATTAATGAAAAAAAAAAAAGCATGCCAACAGAAATTTACCTCCATGGTCTTCATATTTGGTTAATAAAAATCAACCTTCGAAATCCTACATGCTCTAGTAAGGTAGAATCAGTTGGAGGAAAAGCTTCTAATGGAACCACCAGGCTACCTGCCTTTACCTGTGGTACTTTCTTACCCTGGGCACGAGGCTCTCTGGGTTGGGCCACCTGAATCCTAAGCATTTCTAGGTTCTTAGAATACCTGGCCTGTGTGGGCTTCGCTCTGCACAGGATCAGTTGTCTATATTTAGTTTGGTAGAGGCAATGGAAGAGTGGTTTGGAAACCCCTAAAAGAGTGTTTTTGTTGTCTCTCTCTTTTCACTTAGGTGGCTGAGATTACGGGTGTTGTGGAAACCGCCAAAGTTTACCAGCTAGGTGGCACCAGAACAAACAAAGGGCTACAACTACGGTAAGAGACACTTCTGTTGTCGGCTTCTGCTCCTGCTTCAGATAGGCAATGCTTATTTACATTGTTATTCTCTGTCAGTGTGATGTTTCCCGTTATAGTAAAAACTATTTATGCTATCCTCATGAGGTATTTGAAGAGAGACTTAGACTCTATCTTTTCTTTTTTCTTTCTTTTTTTTTTTTTTAGACAGTCTTACTCTTTTGCCCTGCTGAGAGTGCCATGGTGTCAGCCTAGCTCATAGCAACTCCTGGGATCAAGCGATCCTCCTGCTTCAGCCTTCCAAGGAGCTGGGACTACAGGCACCTGCCATAATCATAATTCCCAGCTAATTCTTGTATTTTTAGTTGAGATGAGTTTGTGCTATTGCTCAGGCTGGTTTTGAACTCCTGTGTTCAAGCAGTCCTCCCACCTCAGCCTCCCAGAGGGCTGGGATTATAGGCATGACCCACCATAACTGGCCCTTATATATATATATATATTCTGTTTTATTGAGCCTTTTTTTGGAGACAGTTTGATTATGTCACCCTCGGTAGAGTGCTGTGGCGTCACAGCTCACAGCAACCTCAAACTCTTGGGCTTAAGCGATTCTCTTGCAGCCTGCTAAGTAGCTGGGACTATAGGCGCCTGCCACAACACCTGGCTATTTTTTTGTTGTTGTTGTCGTTGTCATTGTTGTTCAGCAGGCCCAGGCCGGGTTCAAACCCACCAGCCCCATTATATGTGGCCGGTGCATTAACCACTGAGCCATGCAACTCCTGGGCTTAAGCGATTCTCTTGCCTCAGCCTCCCAAGTAGCTGGGACTACAGGTGCCTAGCCATTTTTAGAAGTGAGGTCTTGCTCTGGCTCAGGCTGTGAGCTCAGATAATGCACTTGCCTCGGCCTGCCAAGTGCCTGGCCATATAGAACCTATTTTATGTATGTATGTATGTATGTATGTATTTATATATTTTTTATTACTATTATTTTTGTTTTTTGTTTTTTGTAGAGACAGAGTCTCACTTTATTGCCCTTGATAGAGTGCCATGGCATCACACAGCTCACAGCAACCTTCAGTTCCTGTGCTTAGGCGATTCTCTTGCCTCAGTCTCCTGAGTAGCTGGGACTATAGGCGCCCGCCACAACGCCCAGCTATTTTTTGGTTGAGGTTTGGCCAGGACCTGGTTTGAACCCACCACCCTCGGTATATGGGGCTGGCACCCTACCCATTTAGCCATAAGCTCCACTCTATTATTATTATTTTTTTTTTTTTTTGACAGAGTCTCAAGGTATCGCTCTGGGTAAAGTGCTGTGGCATCATAGCTCATAGCAACCCCTAACTCTTGGGCTCAAGCAATCCTCTTGCCTCATTTTTTTTTTTTTCTATTTTTAGTAGAGACAGGGGTCTTGCTGTTTTGTTCAGGCTGATCTCGAACCTGTGAGCTCAAGTTATCCACCCACCTTGGCCTTCCAGACTGCTAGGATTACAGGCATGAGCCCCCTCACCCAACCTTTATTTATTCATTCATTTATTTATTTATGTATTTATTTATTTATTTATTTATTTATTTATTTATTTATTTTTGAAACAGAATCTCAAGCTATCATCCTTGGTAGAGTGCCGCAGCATCATAGCTCACAACAATTTGTAACTCTTGGGTTCAAGTGACTCTCTTGTCTCAGTTTTTCTATTTTTAGTAGAGTCGATGTCTCACTTTTGCTCAGGCTAGTCTCGAACACATGAGCTCAAACAGGCCACCTGCCTCGGCCTCCCAGAGTGCTAGGATTACAAGCGTGAGCCACTGCGCCTGGCCTAGAACCTACTTTATATCCTGTAGGGAAAGTAGGGTATTGTCTCCAATGGGGGAACCAGGGATATGAAGTAGTAGGACAAATAAAAGAGACATGTTGGTTTGTGAGAGATCTTCATCCCAGAACCAACAGGCATTTTTTCGGTGAGTGTGGTCAGGAAGTTTGCTTCTGGTCCTGACTCCATCATGTAACTCACTCACCTCATCTTTTTTTTTTTTGCTTTCAATTTCAGCTGGCTTTAACTCATCTTAGTTTGAAGTTTTGGGGGTTTTTTTTTAATTTTTTTTTTCTTTCTTCCTGTAGTGATTCTCTTGTCCTTTGCCTCCCAGGTAGCTGGGGTTACATGTGCCTGCCACGACACCTGAGGGGTTTTTTGTTTGTTTTTTTTTTTTGAGACAGAGCCTCAAGCTGTCACCCTGGGTAGAGTGCTGTGGCATCATAACTCACAGCAACCTCCAATTCCTGGGCTCGAGCGAGTCTCCTGCCTCCGCCTCCCAAGTAGCTGGGACTACAGGCGCCCGCCACAACACCAGGCCATTTTTTGGTTGCAGCCATCATTGTTGTTTGGCGGGCCCGGGCTGGATTCGAACCCACCAGCTCAGGTGTACGTGGCTGGCGCCTTAGCCCATTGAGCCACAGGCGCCAAGCCTTTTTTTTTTTTTTTTTTTTGTATGGTAGAGACAGGATCTCACTCTGGCTCACTCCAGCTCATGCTGGTCTTGAACCTCTGAGCTCAGGAAATCCACCATCCTTGGCCTTCCAGAGTGCTAGGACTACAGGCGTGAGCCACCACACCTGGTCACTCACCTCATCTTTGACAAATCAAGATTACCCCTTCAGAACTTAGTTCCTCTTCAGCAAAATGAAAATGTCATTCACTCAACAAATATTTACTCGACTCAGTGCCTATAGTTCAAGCAGCTAGGGCACCAGGCACATACACCAGAGCTGGTGGATTTGAATCCACCCTGGGCCTGCCAATCAACAATGACAACTACAGGCTCGGCGCCTGTGGCTCAACGGGCTAAGGCGCCAGCCATGTACACCTGAGCTGGCAGGTTCGAATCCAGCCCAGGCCCGCCAAACAACGACGGCTGCAACCAAAAAATGGCCGGGCGTTGTGGCGGGCGCCTGTAGTCCCAGTTACTTGGGAGGCAGAGGCAGGAGACTCGCTTGAGCGCAGGAATTAGAGGTTACTGTGAGCTGTGATGCCACGGCACTCTACCTGGGGTGACAGCTTGAGGCTCTGTCTCAAAAAAAAAAACAATGACAACTACAACAAAAAAATGGCCAGGTGTTATGGCAGGTCCCAGCTACTTGGGAGGCTGAGGCAATAGAATCGCTTAAGCCCAAGAGTTTAAGGTTGCTGTGCGCTGTGACTATGGCACTCTACCCAGGGCGACAGCTTGAGACTCTGTCTCAAAAAAAACAAAAACAGGGTGGCGCCTGTGGCTCAGCAAGTAAGGCACCGGCCCCATATACCAAAGGTGGCGGGTTCAAACCCAGCCTCGGCCCGAACTGCAAAACAGAAAAATAGCCGGGTGCTGTGGCGGGCGCCTGTAGTTCCAGCTACTCGGGAGGCTGAGGCAAGAGAATCGCCTAAGCCCAGGAGTTGGAGGTTGCTGTGAGCTGTGATGCCACGGCACTCTACCGAGGGCAATAAAGTGAGACTCTGTCTCTACAAAAACAAAAACAAATATTTACTGAATGGACTATGTGCTAGGCATTGTTCTAAGCATCAGGATATAAAGGAAAGAACAAAACAGACACACAGGACAGTGCCTATGGTTCATTGAGTAGGGCACCGGCCCCATATACCTAGGGTGGCAGGTTCAAACCCCGCCCTGGCCAAATTTCAATAAAAAAATAGCTGGGCGTTGTGGCTCCCAGCTACTCGGGAGGCTGAGGCAAGAGAATCGCCTAAGCCCAGGAGTTAGAGGTTGCTGTGAGCTGTGTGATGCCACGGCACTCTACTGAGAGTGATAAGGTGAGACTCTGTCTCTACCAAAAAAAAAAAAAAAACACACACACAATTCCTTGCTGTCTTGGAGCCTGACAATTGTAATAACCCTCATATAGGAAGGAATAGAAGTAGTTTTCCAGGATCACATGCCAAATAGCAGTCTATAGACACAGCTCTCCCATGGCCTAATGTGTTCTCCATAGTCTCTCCATTCTTCTCTCTCATCCCATCATCTTCTTGGTCTTTTTTTTTTTTTTTAAAAAAAGAGCCAGGGTGGCCCTGACAAGGATTGTCCCTAGTAGCATGTCGCTGAGTCAGTTAACTTTGCCAACACAATGGTCAAGAGAAAGACAGTTTTCGTCCTCTCTAGAGAATACAGTTTGCTTGTCATTGAGATAACTACGTTCTTTTTTATTTATTTTAGAGATAGGGTCTTGTTTTGTGGCCAGGCAGGGGTATAGAGGCTGTTCAGGCACAATTATAGCTCTCTGCAGCCCCATACATCTGCCTCAGGGGATCTTCCTGCCTCAACTTCCTGAGCAGCTGGAACTGTGGCGCACCCCACTGCTGCAGGCTCCATTGCATGTTCTTTTTTTTTTTTTTTTGTAGAGACAGAGTCTCATTTTTTCGCCCTCGGTAGAGTGCCGTGACGTCACACAGCTCACAGCAACCTCCAACTCCTGGGCTTAGGCGATTTTCTTCCCTCAGCCTCCCGAGTAGCTGGGACTACAGGCGCTCACCACAACGCCCAGCTATTTTTTTGTTTTGCAGTTCGGCTGAGGCTGGGTTTGAACCCGCCACCTTTGGTATATGGGCCCAGTGCCCTACTCGCTGAGCCACAGGCGCCGCCCTCCATTGCATATTCTTAATGCTAATTGACTGTAAAGGATTTTATTGTAAATGGACTTTTGGGGTTTTTTTTTTTTGAGACAGAGCCTCAAGCTGTCACCCTGGGTAGAGTGCTGTGGCATCACAGCTAACAGCAACCTCCAATTCCTGGGCTCAAGCGAGTCTCCTGCCTCCGCCTCCCAAGCAGCTGGGACCACAGGCGCCCGCACAACGCCCGGCCATTTCCTGGCTGCAGCTGTCATTGTTGTTTGGCGGGCCCATGCTGGATTCGAACCCGCCAGCTCAAGTGTACGTGGCTGGCGCCTTAGCCCATTGAGCCACAGGCGCCGAGCCGTAAATGGACTTTTGTAGCACTAAGCAAGTCAATTTGGTTTCTGGTGCTAGCCTTGTTCGTTTTATTTATTTTTTGAGACAGAGTCTCACTTTATCACCCTCAGTAGAGTGCTGTTGCATCACAGCTCAAGCAACCTCAAACTCTCCCAAGTAGCTGGGACTACAGACACCCACCACAACACCTGGCCATTGTTTAGCTGCCCCAGGCTTGGTTCGAATCCACCACCCTCAGTGTATGTGGCTGGCACTGTAAGCACTGTGCTACGGGCTTACGGGTGCCCAGCCAGTTTTTCTATTTTCAGTAGAGACAGGGTCTTGCTTTTGCTCAGGCTGGTCCCGAACTCATGAGCTCAAGCAGTCTACCTGCCTCGGCCTTCCAGGGGGCTAGGATTACAGGCGTGAGCACCATGCCCGGCCTGTTTTTGTTTTTTGTTTTTTAACTTTAGTGCCTGGTTCTTGCTCCCTGAGTTTCTGATTTAGTTGATCTACAGTGATGCTTTAGCATTGGAAATTTTATAAATCTTCCTTTGTGACTCTAATGGGTAGCCAGTATTGAAGGATAGTTATAGATAGGCAGTAAGTACCATCTGGTGGGCTGCTCTGCTGGTACTGCAGTCACGCACATTCTCAGAGGCACTACCTCTCTCTCACTTAGGCATGGCAATGACCAGCGCGTGTTCCGCCTAGAGTTTGTCTCAAACCAGGAATTCACTGAAAGTGAATTTATGAAATGGAAAGAAGCGGTAAGTGGCTAGAGACTACCTAGCAGTTGTTGATGAGCACTGAGAGTGTCTCTTTCCAAAATCTTTTACTAATAACCTTTTATCACGTTTTGGTCCAGATGTTCTCTGCTGGCATGCAGTTGCCTACCCTAGATGAAATCAATAAAAAGGAATTATCTATTAAAGAAGCTCTTAATTATAAGTTCAATGATCAGGACATTGAAGAGGTAAGAAACCTAATACTCTATAGCCTGGAAGTTATCAAGAACCAATGTTTAGAGAAGATTGTGATTTTCTTTTTCTTTCCCTGTATCTTGACATTTTTAACTATGCATGAAGATAAGGGAATGTGAATAGTGGTACCTTATTATGTAGAGTTCATTAAGCTCTTCTCTGTACATTCTCATCTACAGATGGGACTACATAGATTAAAATGTATTCATGGTTCAGATGAGGCTGCATAGACTAAAGTGTACTCAGGGATCTGTAATCTGCTAGGATTGGTCCTCCAAGAGTTTTCTTACTCTAAAGCATTTTGGTAAAATTCTTTGATCTCTGTTCTCCTGGACAGTGGGTAGCCTTACAGTACCAGGCCCTTGGGCTCCTGCTGTTTATTGGTGCATGTTCCTTCAGACTGTCCCAGAAGAATCTTCGTGACCCTGGAAGCAGCATAGTATCTCTTGGAATGCACTCGCTCTCGCTCTCGCTCTCTCTCTCTCTCTCTGGGACATGATGCTGCTATAGGAAGAGCAGTCCCCTTTTAACTAGCTGCTTGCCTTCAAAATGGGCTTATTTAGCCTGTTTACAAAAATTGTTTAGGAATACCTCATTGCTGGTGTCTCCTTTCTGGTACAGATTGTAAAAGAGAAAGAAAGGTTCAGAAAAGCTCCACCCAACTATGCTATGAAGAAGACTCAGCTGCTAAAGGAAAAGGTAAGGACTTCCATTCATGACTCCTTCCCCATCCTGTGAGAAGATGTAGAAATCAAATGTGTTCATCTCTTGCCAAGTTAGTGGTAGCAGTACTGGGAGAAAAAAATCTGGGCTTGATTATAACCAACACAGTGTGTTTTTGGCACCTAGGCAGCATTCCTTAGCCATTTTCTTTTCTATAAATTAAAACTGATCTTATTTGTTGTATTCTCCTTTCTTTCCAGTCACTTTGTGTGTGTAACAAAATAGACCTTGAGATAGAATTCAGTACTGGGTCTGTACAGACAAATGACATTGTCCAGCCCAGCTGCTGCTGGTGGTTTTCCATTCTTTACACCAGAATGGCATGTGCCTTATTATGGTGGCTTGACCATATGGATCCTGGGTTCTAAGGTAAATGTTATATATGACTGCCAGCAGGGGCCCAGAGCCAGGTAGCTATATGGGAAGGTGTAACTATTGTACTGTGTACTTCTGTAACAAAAATTATAGTTTGTATTTGTAAAATACTTCTTCAGTATTCTTTCACATCTCCTGTCACTTGTTCTTTACATGAGATGTCTTGCCTGTACTGGAAGTAAACTCACACATCTCCCTGCTCACAGGCCATGGCTGAGGACCTGGGGGATCAGGACAAGGCCAAACAAATCCAGGACCAGCTGAATGAGCTGGAGGAGCGGGCAGAGGCCCTGGACCGCCAGCGGACCAAGAATATATCTGCTATCAGGTCTGTTACTGACCACGATTCAATTGGTCCCCTAGTCTTGACCCATAGACCTTGGCCAGAATTATTTGGCAAGTGTGTGGCCTGCACACACTGTGCTGTACTGACACACAGAGCTCTGGGGTCAGGGGCTCAATGACTCCCTCCCTCTTCTCACCCCGCAGTTACATCAACCAGCGGAACCGAGAGTGGAACATTGTGGAGTCTGAGAAGGCCCTGGTGGTAAGTAAGAAAACTTTATCTGAATTACTAAAAAAAAAAAATACGATGATATGAAATCTTTTCTACATCTTGCTCAAGTGTATTTTTTAAATTAGTGAAATTACATGTACGTGTAGCATATACATGGTCTTTCCATATGCCCCCGTACACACATATAATTTACTAATTTATAATGAAAAGCATAAGTCTTCTGCCCTGTCTTACCCCTCCCCACCCTTAGATTCTACTCCACAGCTGCTCATTTTTGTCATTTTCTGCTTTTTGGTTGTTGCTGCCATAACTACTCTGGTGTTCTTAAAGAGAAAAGGATAATAGCTTTTTATTTCTTTCAGTCTCTTATAAAGACTCTTATTTACATGTGAGCTTATGAATGAGAGGAGGGGGAATGGAGATGCAGTCCTGCAGTGCATGCTGTCTATTTCAGGCTGAAAGTCACAACATGAAAAACCAACAAATGGATCCCTTTACTCGGCGGCAGTGCAAACCTACCATCGTTTCTAATGTGAGTGCTTAAAGAGGACGTTTTTAGTCAGGACCTAGATTCTAGGACATAAAATGAATTCCACTAGGAAATTAATAAAGAAGTTAAAAATAATGTTTTCTTAGCTGGGATTTGCTCGTCTGAAGCTCTTGGGTCTGGATACTTCCTTTTTTATCTCACTATAGGGCATATATAAGTCGTGAAGACCTGGCATGAATTTATAAAAGCCTACCCACACACGCACCAGGGTGGGCTTACAGTGCAGTAGACGTTAGTAATGTGTCTATTAGCTAGCACCTGACTGAGCTTGGCTTTATTTTTTTTATTTTTTATTTTTTTTCATAAAGACAGAGTCTCACTTTATCACCCTCAGTAGAATGCTATGGCATCACACAGCTCACAGCAACATCTAGCACTTGGCTTAGACGATTTTCTTGCCTCCGCCTCCCCAGTAGCTGGGACCACCGGTGCCCGCCACAACCCCCGGCTATTTTTTTTTTTTTTTTTTTTTTTTTAAGACAGAGCCTCAAGCTATCATCCTGGATAGAGTGTGATGGCATCACAGCTCACAACAACCTCCAATTACTAGGCTCAAGCGAGTCTCCTGCCTCCGCCTCCCAAGTAGCTGGGACTACAGGCACCCGCTACAATGCCCGGCCATTTTTTGGTTGCAGCCATCATTGTTGTTTGGTGGGCCCGGGCTGGATTTAAACCTGCCAGCTCAGGTGTACGTGGCTAGCGCCTTAGCCCATTGAGCCACAGGCGCCGAGCCCCGGCTATTTTTTTGTTGCAGTTTGGCTGGGGCTGGGTTTGAACCCGCCACCCTTGGTATATGGGGCTAGCACCCTACCCACTGAACCAAAGGTGCTGCCTTGGGCTTGGCTTTAAAGCTTTTTTTTTTTTGTAGAGACAGAGTCTCACTTTATCATCCTGGGTAGAGTGCCGTGGCATCACACAGCTCACAGCAACCTCCAACTCCTGGGCTTAGGCGATTCTCTTGCCTCAGCCTCCCGAGTAGCTGGGACTACAGGCACTCTCCACAACGCCCGGCTATTTTTTTCTGTTTTTGCAGTTCGGCCAAGGCCGGGTTTGAACCCGCCACCTTCGGTATATGTGGCCGGCGCCCTACTCAATGAGCCATAGGCGCCGCCAGGCTTTAAAGCTTTTAATTACCCTTTTTTTGTTGTCTTGAGGAAAACCCCACTGAGCTGCTATTGGATTTGCTATGGTGCTGTGATGTTAGTATGGTAGGTGGGAAAGAATCTGGCAGTAGGACTGTGAGTGTTGAATAATCTCTAAAATAACTTATTTTTTCTCTCAGTCCAGAGACCCAGCTGTTCAAGCTGCCATCTTGGCCCAGCTGAATGCAAAATACGGTTCTGGAGCATTACCAGATGCTCCAAAGGAAATGAGCAAGGCAAGTGCAGTACCGCCTGTGGCCTGCTGGGCTGCTGGCTGGGATACCAAGCAGGCTTCTTGCCCAGTTCAGGCTTGATTTACCTGGAGGAATATGGAGTCTACTTGCAGTTCTTTCTCCTTCCCTATTATCTACAAATATAATCAGCCGCTACCGAATTTTTGTTGAACAACTAAATCCTAAAACTAATAGCACTACTTCCCTAGGGCCTTGACTAAGTGTTTAGGCAGCTGACTTGTAGCCCTGTTAGCCAGATTTTTCGACTATGTAAAATTACTGGACCTACTTCACAGGGTAATCAGGAGGAGCAGTTGTCATATAGGATTTGATGTAAAAGTGAAACCTCTTTGAAGACAAAAATGGTAAATTTAGAAGCCATTTTCTGCCTAACTTAGGGCATTTCCTGTATAGCCTAAACTGTCCCAGGAGTTCCTGAAATTTTAGATCAGTAGGTGGCCTTTTGTTTTGTGTGCATTCTGTCTACCCTCATTCCACAGACATGTGTGTCCCTTCTCTTTGCTTTTAGCCTTCAGAAGGGCATGCTCTTTGTCTGTGGCTTCGCCTCAGAAAAGGAATCAGAAAATGGCCTTAGTAGGAAAATCTAATGAACTTGAGTAAGAGCTTTTGCCTTTAGTGACTGCTGCTACTTTAAATGCACTTGCATTGATGCTCTTACAATTAGTTTTCCTTTTCACATTGCAGGGTCAGGGCAAAGATAAAGATTTGAATTCTAAGTCAGCCAGTGATCTCTCAGAAGACCTGTTCAAAGTACATGATTTCGATGTGAAGATTGATTTACAAGTTCCCAGCTCAGGTAAGTGAAGTTGAGGGGATAAGATGGATCCTTGGCTCTCTTGGGCAGCAAGGAGGCCTGATTTTAGGGAAGAAATGAGGGTGTCTGCTCATCAGTATGTATAGAGGCAGTCAGAAAGGCTACCGAAGGATGAGGCACAAGACTGAAAGAACTTTGTAGGTTTGTCAGGTGCCAATTTTCTCTTCTTTCTCACAGAATCCAAGGCTTTGGCCATCACCTCCAAGGCTCCACCAGCCAAGGATGGGGCTCCAAGGAGATCTCTGAACTTGGAAGACTACAAGAAACGACGAGGGCTTATTTGAGTGCACCCAGCCTGCTGCTTCTGACCCTGCATGCCCCATCACAGTGTCCCACCTTTCCTCTTTTCCTTTGATTTGCCCTTTCGGGCTGGAGCAGCAGTAGAACTGGGAAGAGACTCCAAACTGCCAGTTATCTGTAATATAAACCATTTGCTGTATAGACCTCCCTTATCTACACACCATCTCCCACCAGCCCTGTGGGCCCTACCCAGTATGGATCTGGGCTCATGGGCATTATCCATGTCTTTAGATTTGTGTTTGCTTTTTATTATTTTTGTTTGTTTGTTTGTTTTGTTTTGTTTGTTTGTTTTCTTTTTAACCAGCACAGTTCATTGGCCACTCTGCACGCATTCAGTATTACCATGGAGCTGGGATTCTTGCTGGACCCCCAATATTGCCTTGGTGGCAGTAGCAGCAGCACTGGGCAGTCTCCTCTGCAGACTGCCTTGGACCCATCCATTGAACATTGGCACCTGACCCTGTGGAGGCAGCGGGGATTGGGCACCTGCAGTCCTCCTTCCCCTCTCCTCATCTTTCTCTTCTTCCCATCTTTGTGGAAGAGGGGCTTTCAAAAACCAGTTTAGTTTCCAAAGTGTACATTTGTGGGGGGGGGGTGTCTAATTTGAGAGAGAGAGTGTATGTATGTGTATGTGTGTGGATTTTTTTATCATTTTTTTAAAATGCAGTACTCTTTGTATCAGTCTGTCTTGGGTCTATAGCTGTTTCAGATTTTTTTCAGCTGTACTTGAGCATCTGAAACTGCAAGAAAGAAACTCATTAAATGTGATTCTTCTTACTAAACAGGCCTGACTGCTGTAGCTGTGTAACTTCCCCTTCCCCACCTCCTCTCCCCCATCACATCCCACCTTGGAGAAAATTCCCCAGTTTAGCCCCCTGCCCTGCAGGCTGTGTCCTGGAAGGTGGGAGGGAAGCCCAAGGCCAGGTACCAGGGAGGGCAGTGACGGTGTCTTGCTCACCCCATGTACAGCCCACAGCTTCTTGGCCAAACATAGGTATGTCTTTTTCTCACTCAGTATACCTGTTTCTTCCTAGTGATTCTGTTTTGCTGTTTTGGCAAGAATAACATTTTGTTTTTTAAGAGAAATTATTCAACATGAATGTGGAGAGTAAACACAAAAAGATACAGGTTGCAAGTGTTAAAAGCATGTGCAGTTTGTGTGTGTGTGTGTGTGTGTGTACATATATATATGGTAAGCATATATATTGTTGTGCAGTGAGGGTGGAGCCAGCAAAGGGGTGTGTATGTCTTTATGAAATGTTTGAAAGAGATAAGCTGACTGCTTGATAATCATTCTCAGGTGTAAAGCTCCAAGTGTAAATAAGAGTGGCATTTAACAAATCTTTTCAGAACAAAGTACAGCTGACTATATATACCAAGAACTAAGCTAAAGGAACAGCTGAGAGCTGCCGATTTCCACAAGAGGGAGAGGAATCTAAAAGTTCTGCTTTGTACTTCTTCGCCCTACTTTTGTATAAGGAAGGGAGATAATGAGAAATCGTGGAGTTATGTTGTATTTAAACATAAAATTGAACTTGGTAACTCTTCTGGGTTTAGGAGAGCCTCACTGTTGCTTTAACTTAGTTTGCATTTTTTTATTTTTAAAAAAACAGCAAAGGATGGTTTTAAAGTATTGTGACTGTAAAATTGATAAATATGACTGTAACACAGCTATGTGGTAGCTGTGACACAGTTCAGTTGGGCAGAAGAGTGGTGATGGACTCATTAAAATCATATATACTTGAATAGTCCATTGACCAGAACTCTTTATAGACTATTGTGTAAATGTGGAATCACAGACTGTTAAACATTGCCTGGACTCCAGCAGAGTCCTGGAGCCACTGGGACCTCTCCTATCATGATGAACTTGGACTTTTTTCTTTATGGTTTTAAATGACATAAAATCATAGAATCCAGATAATTTGCTGGAGTCATTCTGATCCACCATGTAGATCTGTATTTAGTATCATTTGGATTTGGAGAAGTGTCAATTCCATTATGGCTGTGTAATAAAATTTTTATTAAAACTGCATCACACTGTAGCCACTTTGCCACTACATCCCCACATGCAGCTCCTGGAACCATTCTGAGATGCCAAAGCACAGAGCAGGGAGAAAATCAAGACAAAGAAGACTGAAAGTTAACTTACCACCTCAGTGACCTACTTGGCTAATGAAATCAAGACTAAGGACTTGTCTCCAGTCTCAGCTGAGGCAGAGCCTCAGAATCAAGTTCTTGGCCAGGCATAAGACATTGGCTTTGTCCTACCAGCTAGGGTTTCTTGGCGGTTCACAGTATTTCTTGTACAGGGGAATTGCTTCAGTGGGCCCTCTCCTTCCTCCCAGTGTGGTTTCGGTATTGAAGGGTGTGGCACCCTAGATAGTTTTATACATTTTTCAGTTCCTTCCAAGAAGCAAAAAAAGGCCAGGGTCTATATTCCTAGTTCATGATGTATGTAGGGCTGTCTTGCTTCCGACAAGTTAAAGGAAAGTCTACTGCCTGCAACTTCTCTTAAAAAAGAATGGTTTTGTTTTTGTTTCTGTGAAGGCCTGACTTGTCAATCAAAACTGTACAGAGATTTGTAAATAAATTTTATGCCATTTTGACAAGAGGATCAGATTTAGTCCAAAGATTGCATCCTGAGGGGCAACTCTCAAAGCCATGTTTTAGAAGTCCAAAAGAACCTCTCTTGCTCTTCTTCCTTCTCCTATACCCCCCAAAGTGAAAGCGGCAGTCATTAATTCCAGCAGCCTGGTTCCACAGTAGCCTCTCCTATAGAGTAATTGCCTAGACCAGGGCATCCTCCAATTGCCCTGATTTATTTCTTAGTAAGAGACTAACAAGCTTTAACAGTTAGGTAGATCCTACCTAATACACTGCCTAACCCTAGTGAGAATCTGGGCCTTTCAACTTTCAATTGACCTAGGCACAGTTCTTTGCTCTGTTTTCCTACCTATTATGGGTGAAAATGTGGAACCCCAGGGGCTGTGAGTGGGGTTATGGAGCAAAATGATAGCCTTTCTTCCTTCTCCCAAGCTAGGGTGATCTCTGAGGGTGTGTCTCAAACCTCTCTGACTTCTTTTTTTCAAGACAGTCTCACCCTTGTCACCCTTGATAGAGTGCTGTGGCTTCATATTGGGTTTGAGCAATTGCCTCAATTTTCTGAGTAGCTGGGACTGCAGGCCCTTGCAACAGTGCTTAGGTAGTTTTTTTTGTTTTGAGACAGAGTCTCACTTTGTCACCCTCAGTAGAGTGCTATGACATCACAGATCACAGCAACCTCAAACTCTTGGGCTTAAGCGATTCTCTTGCCTCAGCCTCCCAAGTAGCTGGAACTACAGGCTTCCACCACAATGCCTGGCTATTTTTTTAGAGACGGGGTTTTACTCTTGCTCAGACCTGTAAGCTCAGGCAATCTACCCGCCTTAGCCTCCCAAGCGCTGGGATTATAGGCATGAGCCGCTGCTTCCCCTCCCCCCAGCTAGTTTTGTTTTTTTTCTTTTTTTTTTTTTTTTTTTTTTTTTAGTAGAGACAGGGTCTCACTCAGGCTCAGGCTGGTTTCAAACTTTTTTTTTTTTTTTTTGAGACAGAGCCTCAAGCTGTCACCCTGGATAGAGTTCTGTGGCATCACAGCTCATAGCAACCTCCAATTCCTGGGCTCAAGCGAGTCCTGCCTCTGCCTCTCAAGTAGCTGGGACTACAGGCGCCCGCCACAACACCCGGCCATTTTTTGGTTGCAGCCACCATTGTTGTTTGGTGGGCCGGGCTGGATTCGCACCTGCCAGCTCAGGTGTACGTGGCTGGCGCCTTAGCCCGTTGAGCCACAGGCGCTGAGCCTCAAACTTTTTTTTTTTGAGACAATCTCATTGTGTCGCCCTCGGTAGAGTGCTGTGGCACATAGCTCCCAGCAACCTCAAACTCTTGGGCTTAAGCGATTCTCTTGCCTTAGCCTCCCCAGTAGCTGGGACAACAGGCACCTGCCACAATGCCTGGCTATTTTTTGGTTGTAGTTGTCATTGTTGTTTGGCAAGCCCATGTTGGGTTTGAACCTGCCAGTTTTGGTGTATGTGGCTGGTGCCCTAGCTACTAAACTACAGGTGCTGAGTCTGGAGTCTCACTTTTTTACCCCAAGTAGAGTACCATGATATCATAGCTCACAGCAATCTCAAACTCTTGGGCTCAAGCTATCCTCTTGCCTCAGCCTCCCAAGTGACTGGGACCACAGATGCCCACTGCAACGCCCAGCTATTTTTTAGAGACCGGGTCTCTCGCTCTTGCTCAGGCTGGTCTCCAACCTGTGACCTCGGGCTATCCACCTGCCCTGGCCTCCCAGAGTGCTGGTATTACAGGTGTGAGCCACCTCACCCAGCCTGTTTTCAAACTCCTGAGCTCAAGCAATCCCCCTGCCCCTGGTCTCCCAGAGTGCTAGGATTACAGGCATGAGTCACTATGCCTGGCCTGACCTTTTTTTTTTTTTGAAATGGAATCTCAGTTGCCCTAGGATGGAGTGCTCTGACAGCACAGCTCAAACTCCTGGGCTCAAGAGATCCTCTTGTCTCAGCCTCCCAGGTGTCTGGGACTACAGGTGCCTGACACAACACAGAACTAGTTTTTCTGTTTATAGTAGAGATGGTCTTCCTTTGCTCAGGCTAGTCTTGAACTCCTGAGTTCAGGAGATCCACCCACTTCAGCCTCCTAGAGTGCTAGGATTATAGGCATGAACCACCACCACACCTGGTCTTTTTTTTTTTTTTTTAGATAGGGAACTCCCTTTGCCACCCAGCTGAAGTGCAGTGGCATCATCATAGCTCTCTGTAGCCTTGAACTTCTGGACTCAAACAATCCTTCCAGCTCGGTGCCTGTAGCTCAAGTGGCTGAAGCACCAGCCACATACACCAAGGCTGGCTGGCTCAAATCCAGCCCGAGCCTGCCAGACAACAATCAACTACAGCCAAAAAATAGCCGGGCATTGTGGTGGGCACCTGTAGTCCCAGCTACTTGGGAGGCTGAGGCAAGAGAATTGCTTAAGCCCAAGAGTTTGTGGTTGCTGTGAGCTATGACACCACAGCACTCTACCGAGGGCGACAGCTTGAGACTCTGTCTCAAAAAAAAAGTCCTCCCAACTCAGCCTCCCTAATAGTTGAGACTACAGGCACAAGCCACCACATTCAGCTAATTTTTAAAAATTTGTGTAGAGATGGAGTCCCACTATGTTGCCCAGGCTGGTCTCAAACTCCTGGCTCAGGCAATCCTCCTGCCTCAGCCTCCCGAAGTGCTATGATTAAAGGCATGAGCCACCAGGCCCCAGTCTCTGACCATATTTTAGCTAGGAAACAGGAAGATCTTGGAGAAGGTAAGAGGACAATCACAGTGATAGCAGCCAAGTCCAACATTGCTTCTGGTGTTGAAGAGATGAGTTCCCAGGGCTTACTCCACAATGCAGTTTTCTCCAGCTCTCTCATTCCCACTACCTGACAGTTGGCAGCGTGAGCCCTAGAGAGCAGGAGTTCTGGGCCCTTGACTTTAAAGCTTGCTTATCTCTCAGGATCTAGATGCTGTGGAGCACCATATCTCTGAGAAGCAAGAAAGTTGGGGCACAGGTGGAGGGGAGAGGGGTGCTGGGTTGGTCAAGTTTTATTTCCCTGACCCGGTTCCTCCAGAAGGGGAGACTGTTCCATGGGTTACTAAGGGTGAAGGGGTGGCTGTGTTCCAACACCTCTTGAAAGCCACTGACTCCAGATCATTTTTTTTTTCAGGTTTCCTAGAGCAAAAGGGGGCTGCTTAGCTCCTCTGGGAGGGGCATGCATCAGGGGTTGGAGGGATAGTGGGCTAGAGGGAATGGCAGTGCTAAGTAAGGGCTGGAAGGTAGCCTGCCTTCTCTATAAGGTTCCATAGGCCAGCCCCAGTACTCACCTCACAGAGCACAACCTGGACACAGAGTTTCTTGGCCCAGGTAGGGGCTTAGCCACCAGAGCACAGGCACCTAGAAGGCTTCCACACCCCAGGGAGAGCCAAGAAGCATAAGGCACTCAGCTCTACCACTTACTACCTAAGGCTGAGCTATTAACTCAGCTGAGCCACAATTGTCTTTCTTTAAAAAACAATAGTTGGCTCAGCACCTATGGCTCAAGCGGCTAAGGCATCAGCCACATACATCTCAGCTGGCAGGTTCGAATCCAGCCTGGGCCCACCAAAAAATGACAGCTGCAACCAAAAAATAGCTGGGGGTTGTGGCGGGCACCTGTAGTCCCAGCTACTTGGGAGGCGGAGGCAGGAGAATTCGCTTGAGCCCAGGAGCTGGAGGTTGCTGTGAGCTGTGATGCCACAGCACTCTACCCAGGGTGACAGCTTGAGGCTCTGTCTCAAAAAAAAAAAAAAAAAGGTAGTAACCATCTGGGTGTGGTGGCTCACAACTGTAATTCTTGTACTCTGGGAAGCCAGGCAGGAGGATCCCTTGAGCTCAGGAGTCTGAGGAGGAGTGGGACCCCATCTCTACTAAAAATAGAAAAACTAGCCAGGTGTTGTGGCAAGTGCATGTAGTCCTAGCTACTTGGGAGGCTGAGACAGGAGGATCACTTGAGCCAAAGAGTTTGAGGTTGCAGTGAGCTGATCCCATGGCACTCTAGCTTGGGCAATAGAGTGAGACTAGATCTGAAAAAGAAAAACAAAAAACAGTTAGGATCCTGTTTAATATTAAATGTTCCTGTCCCCAGTAGGTGTTCAATAAATGCTATTGTTAGTCAGAAGGCATGGTGCTGAGTTCCACAGCCCCTTGGCAGAGTGGTCCCCTCAGAGTGGCTGGGCTTATACCCTAAGGGTTGGAATGGAGGGGGCAGCTGGGCTGATGGAGGGGGCAGAAGCCACAGGAGTACAACCCAGGCATGGGGCAGAGGGCACCACCAGGAGCTGGGGTGAGACTCCTGGTGGCCCCCACTTAGGGGACCATGAAACTGCCTCTGGGTGTATGTTCCCAACAGTAGGCTCTGGGGCTGGCCTGAGGATTCATTGGAAGTGGGCTGCCACTGGACCAGGACCTGTCATTCCTTCCATCTGCCCCAACACACACTCCCTTGACCACTATCCTGAAGGTCTTGAAGCCTGCCCTCACAGCTGCAGCGGGGGTTCAGAATGTGAGACCTGAATTATCCTTTACCACCAGGAGAATTAAAACTCAAAACAGTGCCAAACCGGGTAATAAGTGTAAAGAAATCCAACAAAGGGGGCGGCGCCTGTGGCTAAGTGAGTAGGGTGCCGGCCCCATATACTGAGGGTGGCAGGTTTGAACCCAGCCCTGCCAAACTGCAACAAAAAAAATAGCTGGGTGGGGGCAGTGCCTATGGCTCAGTGAGTAGGGTGCTGGCCCCAAATACTGAGGGTGGCGGGTTTAAACCCAGCCCCAGCCCCGGCCAAACTGCAACAAAAAAATAGCTGGGGCTAGGCGCCTGTGGCTCAACGGGCTAAGGTGCCAGCCATGTACAACTGAGCTGGCGGGTTCGAATCTAGCCGGGGCCCGCCAAACAACAATGACGGCTGCAACCAAAAAATGGCCGGGCGTTGTGGCAGGCGCCTGTAGTCCCAGCTACTTGGGAGGCAGAGGCAGGAGACTCGCTTGAGCCCAGGAATTGGAGGTTGCTGTGAGCTGTGATGTCACAGCACTCTATCCAGGGTGACAGCTTGAGGC
>CAUYRH010098792.1:0-19565 GCA_963574655.1 Perodicticus potto
AGGCTATTTTCTTAACCTCAGGTTTTAAAAAAACTTAAAAATTAACATACTATTTACACTATTTATAGCAATGCTATGTTCTGTTTGAAAAGCTGAAAAATTATACAAAGATAAAGTAACTAAAAACTTTATTATCAAAAAGTCCAAAAATATATGCAGCCCAATTCATAATTGCTAAGTCATGGAAGAAGCCCAAGTGCCCATCGACCCAGGAATGGATTAATTAATTGTAGTATATGTACACCATGGAATATTATGCAGCCTTATAGAAGGATGGAGACTTTACCTCTTTCATGTTTACGTGGATGGAATTGGAACATATTCTTCTTAGCAAAGTATCTCAAGAATGGAAGAAAAAGTATCTAATATACTCAGCCCTACTATGAAACTAATTTATAACTTTCATATGAAGGCTATAACCCAATTATAGAATAAGAATATGGGGAAAGGGGAAAAGGAGGGGAGGGGAGGGGGGAAGTTGGGTGGAAAGAGGGTAATTGGTGGGACCACACCTATGGTGCATGTTAGAAGGGTACAGGTGAAACTTACTAAATGTAGAATATGGATGTCTTAACACAATAACTAAGAAAATGCCATGAAGGATATGTTAACCAGTTTGATGAAAATGTTTCAAATTGTATATAAAACCAGCACATTGTACCCCATGATTGCATTAATATACATAACTATGATTTAATAAAAAAAATTCCAAAAATATAAAAAGTGGACAAGGTAGTATAATGAAACCCTATGCATCCATCTCCTAGTTTCAATAATGATAAACTTGCACCCAATCTTATTTCTTCTATGTAAGTCATTTTAAGAAAAATATCTCTTTTATGCTATCTATTCATTCTTCATTTGTTCAGCGATCCCAGTTTAAGAGTAACTTTTAAAAACTTCTTTGCTGAGGTACTGATAGAGAATATTTAGGAAAAATTTCCCCCCGTCCTGTTCTCATTTTTTTCTTGGAACAGGGAAGTTCCATGCCTGTCAAGAGAGAATTCAGCTGATGGGTGTGGTTGAAAGTGTTTCTTCCTCTCCTTCTGGTTGTCATTTACTTTGGTGATAATCCAGTAGCTGATATCCAACTGTTTTTACAAAAGGCAAGATTAGAATCTCACCGTGGTGCTGAGCTAAGACACAGCTCTAAACATTCCTGGCTGTCCATTCTCCAGCTGCCTGTTTTTGCACTCAGAGGAAAGACTGGTACCCATGCAGCAAGTTTGACCCTCAAAAACAAGTGCACCGACCTTCAAGGAGGATGCATGGAAGCGTTTCGCTTCAATCTCCTTTCCTACTTTTTGAGGAAAATAATGAACTAATAGTACAGGGGTTTGCTCTTAAGGAGACACTTCCTTCCTAAGCACCATCTCTTTGTGTTTTTACTGTCTCTGTTGTGTGTGTACAATGGACAGAATAGCTCAGGAGACCTTTTGGCCAAGCCTATTATGCTGTTCCATCTGTCTGTGGCAAACCAGAAAAAATCTGTGTTAGGTCTTGCCTTATGGCAAATTCTGATCTGCAGTTGCTGTTTTCCCACACTTACTTAAGCTCCTTTGCACATCTACTGGCATAAAGGCCTGGCGGCTCCTTCTGAGTGTGAGATACTTTTATACATCTAGGCCCTCTGGCCTTGCCTCTGGCAGATGCAAACAAACAAACAAAAGGCTGCCTGGAGCTCACTCTCAATGGTAGAAACTGGTTCATGGCCAGAACAGGAGAAGGCGCATTAGAATGGCAGGGGTGTGCAATCACTCATCTGGAGATGGCAACGTTTTGGTAGTTGGTGTGTGGTGGAGTAATATATCTATTTTTATGTAAAATTTGTAAACCTTTAGTAAGGAGGAAAAAGTCTCACTGGGGAAAGTGACTGATTCTATAGAAAGGTGTATTTAAAAATATAATGTGATTTGAAAACAGATGGATAGTTTCAATAATTTGGAGGAGGCACTTAAAAATGAATACTGGGCTGCATATTATCATGGTACTTATAGAAAGTGGAAAAACATAGTTTACTGTCTTATGAACAATGTTTTAAATTACACTGAATCTAATCTTAGCTTTCCCTGATAAAGTTTTGTAACCATTTCACCTCTTATATCAATAATCAGGACTGGGCCTAGAGAACCCACTTCTTGTACAACTGAAGTTTTGGGAAAATTGGAGTGTGCATATGGCTCTGGGTTGACCACGGCTTCTGTTTCTTTGGCTACCTATCGTTCACCCAAGCACAGGACAAGCATGGCTGCTTTCTATTGTGCACCTTGTTGAAGAATAGAAGATTGAAATCAATGGCTGGATCTGAAACTTGATTTATGTGTTTTTAGAATAAATAAGAAAGAATAGGGTGGCGCCTGTGGCTCAGTGGGTAGGGCACTGGCCCCATATACCGAGGGTGGTGGATTCTAACTTGGTCCCAGGCAAACTGCAACAAACAATAGCCGGGTGTGGTAGTGGGCATCTATATTCCCAGCTACTTGGGAGGCTGAGGCAAGAGAATCACCTAAGCCCAGGAGTTGGAGGTTGCTGTGAGTTGTGATACCATGGCACTCTACTGAGGGCCATAAAGTGAAAGTGAGACTCTGTCTCTACAAAAAAAAAAAAAAAAAAAAAAAAATATATATATATATGTATATATATGTATATATTCTTTCCTTTTTTTTTTTTTTTTTGAGACAGAGTCTCACTTTTTCGCCTTCAGTAGAGTGCTGTGGCATCACACAGCTCACAGCAACCTCCAGCTCCTGGGCTTAGGCGATTCTCTTGCCTCAGCCTCCCGAGTAGCTGGGACTACAGCTTTTTTGTTGTTGTTGTTGTTGTTGCAGTTTTTGGCTGGAGCTGGGATTGAACCCACCACCTCTGGCATATGGGGCTGGCGCCCTACTCTTTGAGCCACAAGTGCTGCCCCCAAAAGAAAGAATATTATCCAAGATTGCCTCCCTCCCCTCCCTGGAAATAGTTATTAAATATCTGTCTCTCCACAAAAATCTCATTTTAAAGGTAACTACCACTATTATGGGGAATGAGAAAGCAGGAAATGTAGTGTTAAAAAATAATGTTATTTGAATTTTGCCACCATTTTGGATAGGAGAAATAAAAGGAAGCAATTGACAATCTTTAGATTTTGAAGGGAAATAGAATAATTAGGTAAATTCTTTTTCTATCTTTACCTACTTTCTCTCAGCTTATGTATCTTCTCTCAAAGTCAGAGCTACTTCCATCAGAAAATGGAATTCCATATCCTAAAAGATGGGATATATTTATTTTGTTTTATTTTTTGTAGAGACAGGGTCTTAACATGTTACCCGGGTTAGTCTGGAACTCCTGGCCTTGGGAAATCCTCTTGCTACTCATGATGCCGGGATTACAGGCGTGGTTACCACGATTGGCCGACCACCCGAAGGAAGACAAAGGACAGAGGACTGAGCTTTCATACTCCAGCTACTCTTTACCGTGCCCAGCCCATGACTGCCCTCCACTGGGGTTAGCTCCTTCCCCAGTCCATTCAGCTGTGGTGGCTGTGGTAGGGTCGCTTGACCTAGTGCCAGACAACTTCTCACTAATGGGTTGCCAATGGCTGCTTTTCTTACAAGAGGCTCTGTGTGTGACAGAACTCAGAAAGTCGGGGAGTTGACGACCGTGTGTCTCTCCCTGTCCTGCCTCCATGTCTTGTCTGCCAGCATTCTAGCCTACGATGCAGTTTGCTGTGAGTTTTCCATGCTGCTAGTTTTCCTTGTTTCTTCTTTTCTTGCAAACTAATTTATATGTCCATAATTTTCAAAAAGTTTTCCTGAGGGTAACTTTATTTAATTTTGATTAAATTCAGTTTGGAACAAAACTAGATGAACTACTTAAAATTCTGGTGCCGTCTTCTTTTCCTTTGGTATTTCAATCTGGTCAAAAGATGAGTGGTCGGGTAATAAGATTTCCTGAGGAATTTTTGATGTGTCAATGCGTTTTATATGAATTAATTTTGCATTCTCCCTGCCCATTGCAGCTGGTTTGTTTTGGTAACTGCCACTTCTATGTGGGGTTTCTGGGAAGCTGACAGCAGACCAGACTCAGGATCACCATCTATTGCAAAGGGATGGAGAGCCTAGGATTTCAGGGACGAGCATCTACCTTTTCTAGCGTGAGTTGCTAGCTACGGACCAACGGGTTCAGGAATATCCAGATGCCCTTCAGATGATTTACCCTGGGCTTCCCCAAGTATGTGCTATGAAGAAAGGATTGTAGATTGTAGTCACATATGCTGGTAAAATGCTGCCCATTATCTTCTTAGAGATTTATAAAGCATGTTAACATAATAAAGGCTCTGAAAAGTCCTACAGCAAAGAGGCTTGCCTGTGTATAATTCACTATTTCCAAAATGTAGTCAACCCTGGGATCCATAAGCCACACCCTTATTTACTAGCATGATCTGGTATTTGTATTCAAAAGAATACTCTTTTTTAAAAAAAATTCTGACTTAGGCTGTTTCCTTTTATGACACTTAAAAATGGTGCGTTCTGGCAGGGTCTTTAATCTCACCTACTTGGGAGGTTGAGGCAAGAGGATCACTTAAGCCCAGGAGTTCAAGGCTGTGAGGAATGATTGTCACTGCACTCCAGCCTAGGTGACACAGCGAGATTCATCTAAAAACGTTAAAAAAACACACTGTACTCCATGATTGCATTGATGTACAGAGCTATGATTTAATTAAAAAAAGTTTAAAAAACAAAAACAATAAAAATGGCTTAATTTAAAATACATTTTGCAAAGCAAATTTTCTCTCTTTTGTTATAGAGAGGGAACTAATTAGTCAGCAAACAGTTCATTGCCATTGAGGTTCAAGGGAAATGTAAATTACATGTTATTCTGATTTAGGTGCCTCATGGAGATGTTGATGCTCACTGAACCGAGCTCTTCTGAAAGTTTATTCTACCCTTTGTATGCAGGAGTGTGACTATGGCAGTGATTAAAGGTAGTGGTGGGTAAGCCAAAAAGGAGATTCTCTGTACCTCTCTGCATACGCCGGGCCTTTCCAATGGAGAGTCATCCAGTTCGTCATAAAGAGTGACATCAGCAGCATGAAATGGTTCAAGATTTGGATCCCACTGTGTTTTCTTGTGGCCCATCTATCCCTGGGGTCTTTCTTGGCAACCTAGTTATGTAACTACAGCGATTCTTTTGTTTCATACTAACCTTGTGTTAGCCTCTATTATTAATGAATTTCTCTGAACTGGCTTTTTTTATCTTCAGTCTGTTTAATTTATTCAGGTTGGATGAGCTCTGCCCCTCCCCCACTCCCCACCCACCCAGTGCTCTCACGGGGCCTTTGGACGCTTTTTGCTCTGCTCTCTTCACCACGGTTTCACTCTGGCTCATGCCTTGCTGCTTCTCCAGAGGAATGTGTTGTCGGTGGGTGTGACCCTGCCTTACCAGCTCCGTTCCTTCTCGAGTAAGGGCTACTGGTACTAATTAGTTCACTACAGATTTATCCAGCGACTATTCTGTTTAACCTTGGGTTAGAAACTGAGGAAATTAAGAAGATAACTCCATCTTTGTACTTTCAGAGATAATAATCTAGGAGAAGACAGGGGAAAAAAATGGATCATTTGGATGTAAGGTGATGTGTGATAATAGAGACAGTGCAGAGGTTCTGTAAGACTACCGGGTCCAGCCTAGGGCAGTCAGGGGAGGCTTCCTGGAGGAAATGACCTGAGCTGAGACTTGAAGGACAAGCAGGAAATAACTAAATGGAGAGGGGCATGGTATTGAGGGTGAGTTTTCCAGGCAGAGGAAAGGTTATGGACATAAACAAGGTAGTATAAGCTACGAGTTACTTTGGTATTGATGAATTGTGAACTTAGAGGCAAAAAAAAAAAAAAAAGAAAAAAAAGAAAAAGGCTGGAAATGTATCCTTATATCCTGTTCATGACTTCTGACTTCAGGCTGGATGACTTTCTGAAAGATGGTGTCCTTTATCCTTGCTGGGACCCTAAGGCAGCAGCGAGAAAAACAACCCTGTCATGTAAATATCACATAATACAGGAAGCTAAGGGGTATGAGTCAGGTTCTCTATTCCCTTGGGATTTTTCCTGGTTATTTTCTACTCTCTATACTTGAATAAGGTATATTCTTGTTGATTAGTCTTACTCGATACTAAGTTAAAGAACACTTGGAAAACACACTGTCTCCTACACAAATATTGGGCTTAGATATCTCGATGACAGCACTAAGGTTGAAGTTAGCATTTCATTTACACAGTTTAGCCATTTATTCAACAAACTTCTTTTTTTTTTTGTGATCAGCTCTGTCTTAGGGGCTGGTCATATGTTAATGAACAAAACAGGTATCTCCTTATCCCCTTGGAGCTTGTTATCCTGTAGAGAAGGAAAACATTGAAAAAGTAATTATAATTGTGTTTTGTATAATGGGGGCTCCAACTAGCTTGAGTAAGGGTATGCCCAGCAATGCTGTTTTCAGACGTAAGTGGCGGTCTGAGGACTTACACAAGAGAGGATGTCTGCGATGAGGGTCACCCTTACCACAGAGATGAAAGCTAATAACCCACAGTGCTGGCATCTCCTAGCCAAAGTGGCCATGAAAGAAGACTATTGTGAGCGAAATCAACTTTAGAAACAATCTTTTATGGGTCAAAGTAATTTGCTAATATGAAAGCCAAATATTAACTGTGTAAAAAGATCTAACTCTTTTCACCAGAAGCCTGGGAACGTTTTCACCAAAAACCTGGCTCCATCTGTCAGAAGGGGAGCAGCAGTGTGGCATCTCAGAGGTTAGATGATTTTGCCAGAACCGCCCTGACTGCAGCTTGTGACAAATGACTGACCCCTAAGGCCACCAACCCTGGCTGCCTGGTGCTCCAGTTGGCCCCTGTTGAGGGGGTCCTATTCTCTCGCCTCCGACTGGGCCCCTCCTTTAGCCCGAGGCGGGTATTTTCATTATGATCCATAATCAAGTCGAATGGACTTTGTAATTGAACCAGCATCACACACTGGAGACTTTTGATGGGCGCAGCTCCTTAGGATTTGAGGGCTGTGGGGGCGGAGGAGGTGGGGGCTGGGCACAGTTGCTTGCTTTGATGCTTCTGCTGCAGCCACGTGCTGAAGGAATAAGAAGCAAGCATCTGTTTCCAGAGCCCAGCATTATTAATTTGCTATGGCATGATCTATAAACAAAACTTGTGTCTTTAGTAATAGTGATGAATGAAATCAGAAAATAACTCCTGGTTGGAAGAATCAGCTTGCTAGCACACTATTTATACTGTAAACTGTCCTTACCTCAGGATTCTTCCTCATGGTGTGTCACGGACACCTAACTGGAAGGAAGGTGTGCTCTGAGTTGGGAGAATGTGGGCTGAGCAGGAAAGGGTGAGCCTACATGTCCTCGCCCCCTTCCCCTGGACTAACTAATCAGTAATCACAATGAATGGAGAGACATAGGAAGTTGTGGACATCCTAACTAAGGTTTAACGTGCTGCATAGTTTCGATGAGGGAAGGAAGTGTGTGAGTGTGCATTGTGTGAGGTGGGAGAATTTGTTCTTGGGTTAAATTTTTTTCTCTAGTGAATGGAGCCTATAGCATGAATCATTCCGAATGGAAGAAAAAACTTTATGAATTATATTTGATGTAGGAAGCAAGTTGTAGTTGAAATCTCCAATGCGTATGGCTATTTGAACATGTATGCCTATCTAGATCACTGGGAATTAACTATGTTTTACTTTGTTCATTCAGTGCCCTCAATACATATTTGTTAAATTACTTGAGTGCTGGCAGAGTCTTAATTTCCTGCCTATAATCTAGTTTGAGTACCAAGACATAGTTAGGAAACAGTTACCTGGGAGGTGGCATGAATAGACACGAGTAGAATCAGGCCTGATGGGGGAAGCCTGGGTGAGGCGTTTACAGGAAGAGGCAGAGGGCAGCTCAGGGAAGCAGTGCTTACCAGGAACATGCTGCATTGGGAGTCAAGTTCAGACAGGGGAAGTCACGAAGACAAGTGGCAGAGGCTTCGATGTACGGCAGAGGCTTCGATGTACGGCAGATCCACCAGGAAATAAGGAGCCAAAAGGGGAGGTACCCTCTTGGTCAAGTACTGACACAGTAGACTGCCCAGAGTTTGTGGCACTCCAGGCTGGACAGCATTGACATGATGGAGATGCCAGGCAGGTGGCAGGCTGTTGTCTCAGCCCCGAGCCAGAGCCGAGATGCTGGGGACTCGCCTACCGTATGGCTATGGAAGTGAGACATGTTTCCCATGAAAGGCTGGAAAGACGTGGTGAAGAATTCAGTGTGGGGAGGATAGGAAATATGTCAGCTAAAAATAACTTCAAAGTCAGGCGCAGGGCTCACACCTGTAAATCCCAGCATTTTAGGAGGCTGAGGTGAGAGGACTGTTTGAGACCAAGAACTTAAGGTTGACTGAGCTATGTGATGCCACTGTACTGTAGCCCTGTCTCACCCCCCCAAAGGAAAAAAAAACCCAAACCCCCACAAAAACAAAAAACAAGCAAACAAAAACAACTGCCCCTAAACCCCTTGAATTATAAATCATGGAGGTATAATTACAGTGGTCCAAAAATTTTGAAAGAGTAACAAGTCCTTGCAATTAGGATCTATGGTTATGAAACAGATAAGGAGGTATCTCTGAAATTAAATAAGTGCTTCAGATTATTACAAGAGACTAGGAGAAGGATGGCCCACGTGACATGCATTTTTAAGACTGAGTTTTTCATTACTTTGAATCTGTAATGGGTACAGACAAGCTCTCCTTTTGTTTAAAAAAGTGTACACACAGGATAATTATATTGGTGCTTTCTCTTCATAATGTAAGAATGTTCTCTGCGTAGTGATGGAGTGTTAATTAATTTGGTTGTCGTAATAGTCTAATATACATAAACAATGTGTACAATTTGTACATCTTGAATAGATACCATTTTTATTTGTCAATTATATCTCAATAAGACTAGAAATGTTTTCTCATGAAACATAGTACTGTAGAAACAAACTTCTGAGCCTGTTTACAGCAGTGCAAGAAAATAATGAGTGACAAAGTTTAATATTTAACCAAATGCAGAAGTATATTTTGTATCCATGCGGTGGTTTTCCTTTGTTAATCATCCCAGGTCATGCCATGCTCCCGGCAGAGCTACTGCAGAGAATGCCTGATGTTAGAAAACAAACTGCATAGGCTATGGAAAATATGTGACGATCCACAAAATCTTACTTAGGATCAATCACCAAAATCTGGGATTGGCCTTAGTCTCCTTTTATCAGAAGAGATTTGAGCTTTTTCTGGTGGTTTGTACGATTCGTTGTTGTGTTATCAATTTATTACTGAGTAACTAGGAAGTAACTTCATTATGCCCTCCCTTCACCGTGTGCTACTCTACAAAACAAACCACGCTTTCACCATCAGTCATCTGGGGTTGCAGGCAGAGTGTGCGGTGGTGACACAAATACTTACAACATACACAGTGTGAATTTCAGTCTGGGCGTTCCAGAACGGGCTGAGAAGCAGGTGGTGATTTTTCTTATACAAAATTTAATAGCCAATTCTTGTACCTATTCTTACCAAAATGTCTACAATCACAGAACTCCTCTGATTCTCATTGCAATGTAAATTCATATATTGTAATATTTGTTTTGAAAATTTATATCCTGGCTAACCATATGAACTCGTTCTCATTGCCTACTCAGGCCTTTGAGCAATTTGCAGTCTTTTGTTAGCAAATAAAGGCCCTCAGAGCCTCCTATTTTGAGCCCTAAGTTTACCAGCTGCTATCCACTACCGGGCCTCATTAGAGGCCTGCCGCTCTGCTGAGAACCACACCACATGCTACACCCTCTCTTGTGTACATATTAGCCTGTTGCTGCTCCTTAAATTACCTGGTACAAAAGCTTGCTCTATTTCTCCACAGAGAGCTGCCACTCCTATCTAGTTTGAAGAGCCTCTATATCATGATCTCTCAGACTAATTACGGTTCGTGGGTAGGCCACAGGTTGCTACGGAGGAACCTTCCTGAAGGCTGATATCTACGAGAATTTTTTCCCCCAAAAGATTACTGCTGCTGTAGCTTATGCTCAAAAGTCTGTTTTTAAAATAAAAAATAGAGTTTTCTTGTTTTAATGGGGATAATGTAATTAATTTTACATTTTAAAATTTATTTCCCACGGAAAGTAGAACATAATGTTAATTAAAAACATCTGAAATAAAAGATTTAAGATATTTTCAGGGGATGGGGCTAGTAAATACACTGGAACTATCTTTTGAAGAAGCTTTATTGGAAATCATGGATTGTATTCAGTATTTGTGTTAATTGGGCCTAATCTATGTTTTTAAATGAAAAACATTACATCTTTCTAACTTTTAAGATGATTTGTTTATAATTTAGTGGTCTGAGAAATGGATTAAATAGTGTGTTTTCTTGTGCCAAATAACCCAAACATTTTTTTTCAAGAAATTTCAAGATTTCCAGGAAGAAAATTTTAATATTTTGATTACAAATTCAGAGAAGAGTAAAAAATTGCAGGAGTTTTATATTATTAACAAAATGAATTGATGATCTGTCAGCACAAAAAATAAGTTACTGAGGGATTCTTCATTTAAAAATTATGGTTACCAAGAAGACTGCTTTATATGGTAAACGCTTCTCAGTTTTCACTATGTAATTCAGGGAATAGACATCCTCCTCACACACTGATTGTGTGAAGCAGGCAGGTGTGAGTTGGTGGGAGACTTGGCTCATCATCCTCCTGTACGTATTGACGCGTCTTCCAAAGTGTTTCTGCCCTGCTCAGTTAGCTCATCTTGGAGTACTGATTCTTTCTTTGCTTCCCTCTTGTATCGCTTCTCTCCTTTGTCTTTCTACATGTCCTCAGAATCGTATTTCCTCAACTGCTATTTTTTAGGGGAATTTTATTATTATTGTCATTATTTTATCACTGTTAAGGGTTGTAGGTGAATTTTTTTTTTTGAGACAGAGTCTCAGTCACCCTGGGGTTGAGTGCTGTGGTGTTATAGCTCACAGCAACCTCAAACTCTTGGGCTCAAGCGATTCTCTTGCCTCAGCCTCCTGAGTGGCTGGGACTGTAGGTGCCCACCAGTGAAGTCTGGCCTTCACTCTCTTACTGGGGATTTGGGGCCTGAAAGTGTCTGGCTATTTATTTTTAGAGATGGGGGTCTCATTCTTGCTGAGGCTGGTCTCCAACTCCTGAGCTCAGGCAGTCTACCCCCATGCCTCTCCCAGAGCACTACGATTATAGGTATGAGCTACCACGCCCAGTCTGTGAATTTTTTTTTTTTTTGATCTATTTTACCTACCTCTTCTGGATTTCTCCATATGCCAACATCTTTTCTATGGTAATACCTTCCTGTCAGCCAGGCTGATCTTCCTGGATACTTTCTTAGCCATTCCCTTGGCTAAATGTGAACATTCCAGGTAGCCTTTTGAATGAAATCTATGTACCTAAGTTGTGTGTAGTATATACAGGAAGTATGTTGTCTTTGAAACTTAATAATGCAGATGCCAGCACTAAGCATAGGGACAAATGGGGGACATTTCTGGTTCCTTAGTCTGTAACTGACTTATGAAATGAAGAGATGCTGAATTTCATTTATTTAAATTTGTAAATGAACAAGGAGAAGTGTCCTTAGAACTTCAGAGAGATAGTAAATGTTTTTGGATAAGCCAAGAAGTAAAGAATATTAAGAGTAATTAAATAAAACCATGCAAGTATTTTCTAGGGGTTCAAAGTAACTGCTGAACAGGCACAGCAATGGTGGTACCTCAACTGCAACTGCAGTGCTCACAGCACTTTAACAAACACCACTGATTAGAAATGAACTCTAAAGGGCATGTTTCCAGGGTCTGTTGTATCTCACAGCATGGCTGGGTAGTTGGGCAGAAGAGATGGGGGCATTTTCCTCTTGGAAAATGGTCATGATAAATTGATTCAACACATATTTGTTAAGTATTTATTATATGCCAGGCATTGTTGTAAGTGCTGGAAGTGACAACAGCAAAAAGACAGACATGGTTTCTGTCCTAATGAAGCCCACAGACTGGTAGGTATGAGAGACAAAGAAACAGAAAATTGCTCTGTGTGTTAATCAGAGCTTTAATGGCAGAAAGCAAAGTGTGCTGAGAGGACAGATTGGTCCTGCAGGTAGTTGAAATCATCCATGCGGAGGCTAGACTAGGGAAATAAGCCTGAGAGTCTGGCCTTTACTCTCTTACTGGGGATTTGGGGCCTGGAAGCATAAACCTTCATCTGCAATTCCCCTAGAAACAGCCTTTGCTGCAGCTGTCTCAGGCTGCCACCGAGTGACTCTATTTTTCTTAGTTTACCAAACCTCAAGGTTGTTTTTTCTCTTTGGTGTGTTTGTGTACACACAACTTTTGCTGTATATACCATGTGAAAGTAAGTTGCAGACATCATTAGACTATTTTTATCTTTTTTTTAGATCATAGGTTTTTTAATTTTCTTCTTTATACATGTTTATATTTCAACATTTCTATTTGCAACATATATTGAAATCTGAAACAATTGTTGTAAAATATTATTTTTTGACATCATTAGACTTTAGTATGCGTCTCCTAAGAATATAATTTATTCCTACACAAGTCATAATAACATTATTGCCTCTAAAAAAATAAACAATAGCTTGATGAAATTATCTAGTATCCAGTCCATATTAAAATTTCCCCATTTGGTCTGTTTTTATGGCTATTTTTTCCTTTGAATGAGGATCCGATTAAAGTTTATCCATTAAAATTAGTTGTTATATCTTTCTAGTTCCTTCTACCCCAGAAGTAACCATTATTCTATTTTTCTTTTACCTCTGTGGTTTATATTTTTATACTTTTACTACATAAATATCTAAAATGATATATGACATTCTTTTGCACTTAAAATTTCACTTGTGTTTTTGTATTGTGTTTCATTTGACAGTTCCCTTTTTACCTAACATTATGTTTTCAAGATCTACCTATGTAAATACATGTAGATCTAATTCATTTATTTTTAGCTTATACGTAATATTCATTGTGTGAAAATGTCATACTTTATCCATTTCTCTGTGGAAAGGCATTTAGGTTGTGTCCATTAGCTAAATTATTTTGCCTTTTCTTTTAGCATTGCAGGGAGACCTAATGGAGTGTCTGTTACTAAATTAGAAAGTTGTTTTTTCAGATAAGTTAACTTATCCTTTTGCTCAAGTTCTTCTAAGACTTCTGACATTAACTTGGTCCCATTTTTAGGACATATTTCCTTGGCAGCCTCAGGGTCAGATGGTAACATAGTTTTCTCCGCCTCCTCAGAAAACTTTCACAGTCACTTTTCTGCTGATATTGCAGACCAGAAGCTCTCAGGTGAGTCACATCAGCATCATCTAGGGGGATTTCAAATAAACTGATGTCCAGGCTCTGTCTCCCGACATTCTGATTTACTTCATCTGGAATAGGGCCTTGGCAGTCATGGTTTGGAACTGACTGATCATTATCCAACTCCTATAGAACAACTGTGTGGACTGGCAGGAGAGTCACATAAAGTCTACTGCCAAGAACTGGACATGTGAGCTGTACCTAGTATCTTAATTCCCATGCCTGGCTGAAAACCAATTATTGAGCCACTATCCTGATGGTGTTGATGCTTATAACCTAAAGAAGGCTGCAAAAGAGAAATTGGTACATTTCTCTCAACCTCTGGACTTTTGGTTATATTCCATCATCACTGAAAATCTTCCATTGAGATCTGGCAGATAAGAGAACTAAATGTCAAGTCTCTTGTCTGATAGTAATACATTTTTATTTAATTATTTCTTTCATTGTTTAGTACTACAGTTGCATTTGTCTCTTCTTAGATGTTGATATGCATTCTGTTATTAGATAATGAAAAAGATGTCTGGGTAAATGTTCCCCTGTTTGTCTTGACTCTCAGAAGTTTTTCTGGAAGAAAAACCATTTATCTATCTATTTATCTATTGGCAGAGTCTTCCTCTGTCAGCCAGGCTAGGCTGCAGTGGTGCTACCGTAATTCACTATGGCTTTGAACTCTTGGGCTTAAGGAATCCTTCTGCCTTAGCCTCTCAAGTAGATAGGGCTACAGGTACTTGCCACTACATCCAGCTAATTTTTAAATTATTTTTAATGGAGATGAGGTTCTTGCTATGTTAATGGAGATGAGGTTCTTGCTATGTCAGGCTGGTCTTCAACTCTTAGCCTCAAGGGATTCTCCTGCTTCAGCCTCCTAAAGAGCTGAAACTATAGGCATGAGTCACCATGCCTGGCTGAAAACCAATTATTGAGTCATATCACATGGCAGGCATTTTACCCACAGCATCTTATTTCATCATCTAAATTACCTTTTGATGGCTTTATCCCTGTTTCATATGTAAGTACATGAAATTTCAGGGAAGTTATACAATTTTCCCAAAGCTATAGGGTACCAAGTAGAAGAGTCTGGATCAGAAATCAAGTTTGCCAGATGCAAGAATATTCTTTCCATACTTCTACTGTATCTACGAGGAAGAATTTCCCACAGTTTCCTTTTGCTCTGGCTGACAGGTGCCCTAATCAAAGTTACATAAATTCCAAAGTGATTTCCAGGACTCATGGCTTATGACCTGGATAGCCCAAGGGGAAAAGTTCTCTCTAGCAGAATATGGGTAGGAAAGCCAGGGACAAGGACACTTTCTGTGGCCACACCCCAGAGCCTTCACCCCCAGTCCTCCCAGCACAACCCCTTCATGCTCCGTCATTGACACCATGGCAGCTGGTGTTCTCACCAGTACTGCAATCTTCACACCTTTCCCGCTTCCCATGGGTTTGTCTGTAAAAGTTGCTCTAGCCCCATTTCCAGTGGCCTTGCCTCTTGGCTTTTCCAAGGCATTACTTGGTGGGATTGTTTTAGACTAGGAGTTTGGAGGAACTTGGGAATACAGAATGTTGGAGGTTATGGATCCTGGAATCCTGGTAGTCTTATGGTGAGAGAATGTGTAATTTATATAACTTGTCATGTTAGTCTGATGAATTAACTACCAAAGACCCTTTTGTATCAATATGTGATGTGGAGGAATCTAGGAATTCATGGTTCTGGAAGTAGGGGTTGTGCAAGCATGTGCCAGTCCTTATATAAATGTAAAAATTTTGTGCAGAGCTTTTTTGGAAAAAAATCTCCCTACATGTTGTCTAGTGAGATAAGGTAAAACACAGTACACCAGGGGGTGCTGGCAGGCTGCAATGGTCTGGTATAGAGATCACAATGATGCTAGGTTAGCCAATATATTTGATCAAAGAAGACACTGGATTAATTAAATGCTTATAAAGGATGGGGATGGGGGAGCTCCTTGAAACAACCTCATTTAAGGTAGCAAAACAATGCCCCATTAGCCAACCACAAATTTGAATGTCTTTGGCAGAATGATGGGAGAGGGAGGAGGAAGATAGGAAGGAGTGCTGTGATTTGTTTAAGTGCCTAGAAAATTTGGAATGGGACAAACCAAACCACCTATGAACAGAATGTTCTGCTTGTTCCTGCCCAACCCTTGAATGAGACATTGGCAGGGAATCCAGGTAGAAAGCACATGTGTGGGGTTGTTTGGGCAGGGTTGGGCAGGAGGCTCGTGGCTGCTCATGGCAGGAAGCTTCTGTGTCTCTCCCTATTAATGCAGATGGTGCACAGAGGGGTTTATGTTGACCGTTTGCAGCCTCATATGCAGGCAAAGACATGTTTTCTCTGCACACATCCATTCTCTGCATGGAATAAGGTGCCTCAAGCAAAGTCAGAAAGACATTGATTATCTAAGCTATGACAGGTTCATTGAATTTGAATGGGAAAATGCATACCCCAATTTGTGAGACTTAAAAAAAAAATAAGCCCCTATCCATAAAAAATTCTTGTTTTCTTCTAGTCAGAATATCTTTTAGACTTAGTTTGACTTTTTTTGGAGGACTAGAATCTGTTGGGAGCAAATCTAAATGAGGCACCCACACTGGCATTGATCCAATTCTTATTTTTTTTTCAGGTTTGTGGAGGGAAGTTAACTACTTAGACAACTTCCAAGCATGTTAGCTTCTGATTTGCTAAATATGGCAGCTATCATAGGTTGAATTGTGTCCCTCTTGCCCAAATTTGTATGCTCAAGTCCTAAATCCAGCAACTCAGATTGTGACTAAATTTAGAAATAAGGCCTTGTAGGAAATATGTTAAAATAATGTCATTAGGTTGGGCCCTAATCCAGTCTGACTGGTGTCCTCATAAGAAGAGGAAATTTGAATGCAAGGAAAGAAATCAGGGACATGAATGCACAGAGAATGTGAGGCCACAGCAAGAAGGGGGCCATTTGCAAGGAGAAAGACCTTAGGTCACTAAGGTCTCGGATTTCCATCCTTCATAACTGTGGGAACAAACTTTCATGGTTTAAGCTAGTCAGTTTGGGGTATTTTGCCACAGAAACCCTAGTAAAAGATAGTAACTCACATTGATTTTTACCCACCTTTGAAAGGGAGTCCTTCCTTCATAGGCTGCTGATCGAATTCCACTAACACTTTGTCTTGCCCAATCTTGTCCATTTCTTCTACCTTAGTGAGCCAGGGTAGCTAGTTAATTTTTTTTAGTTTACTAATATTTAAAAAAGTGCCATGTAGTGGGGACAGAGCAAGATGGCTGGCTGGAGCCAGCTTTCCACAGAGGCTCCCATCCAGAAGGAGAGTTAAAGGACAGAGGTTTAGCAAGTAAGCTGATGGTTTGGAGCTGAGCCAAGAGAGAAGGTTGAAGAACGCACATCAACCCTGCTGAAGTGAGCTGCGACCCCAAGGATACAAACAATAGGTACAAAATCCATTGTCAAGCAGATGGGAGTCCCCTCCTCCATGAGAACAGCTCACAGTATACTTTCTACAAACAAGTGAGCAGAGTTTAAACATCCTCCTATTTTATCCCACAGGAGAGATCCTTTAAAAACTGGACCTCTTTCCCCTACTAGGGTGCCATGGCACTCTCCTGCCAGGGATAAAACAGTATAAAGCTGTATATATTCTCTACCTGCAATTATGAATTCCTAGCACTCCCCTCCACTCTCACCCCGAGGTCTGGAGGCCTGTCCCCCATGAAGTCCAGATTCTTGGGCATTTTTTTGAGAGTTGTGGACAGGGCATGGGCTGTTGCAGGTCTGTGCTGATTCTGTGCACGGGAGTAGGGAGAAGACGGAGGACTGAAGGAACCGTGTGGGACAGGGAGAGGCAGTGCTGCATGGTACAGAGCAGCAGCGGCAGCTGCAGGAATAATAGGGCTCACACCCCTGGGGATATTTGGGACAGACACTCCCTGCCCCTCTAGGCAACCAGAGAAAGCCAAGCATCTTCTCTGGTGATGGACACTGGTGAGCAGATCTGGGATGGAAACACAGGCCCCATGAATAAAGGGTATGCCTGAGGTGGTACCTGCCTGGGTGGGGCATGGTGGGAAGGAGAATAGAAGATGTGTGTGCAGAGACGGTATACTCCCAGGGCAGGGCTTAGCCAGAGGACTGCTTTGGTGAGCCTAAGAAGCACCTAGCCCCCAGGGAATCATACCTAAGACAGGAGCAGGTAGGCAGGGCTGGAACTGATTGTTGATTGTGAGCTCAAACTGTGCCTGCCCCAATACAGACAGCAGTGGAGAAAGACACATCAGCTCCAGGCAGTGGCACAGACTGGAGTTTCTGTGAACTCAAACAGTGTCTGGTCTGCAGGGGAATATAGCCAGGACAGAACCACAAATTCTGTGAAAATATAAGTGTCAGCAGCATCAATCATGAGAGGGGCTGGAACTGAGTGAACCGCTCCAGCTTCCATTAACCACCCCAGGTTGTCAGGCCTCAGCTCCTCCTGCTGGATAGTGGCAAAGTGTGGAGGCCTGGCCAAGAAGACATAGATCTCCCTGTGACTCAGCCAAGCGCAATCCCTGGAGCATTCCTTCATTGGAGGGAACTGGGTCACAGCCCTGTGGGGTTACCAGTGACTGGATGTGACAGAGGTGCAAGGGTTAGAAGGAGGCATCAAACTTCCCAGACTAATTCATTTGCTGGGAGGGAGGTCCTTCTGACTCCATGGAGCATGAGAACGAGTCGTACTTGAGCTGCCAGGAGACCCCTGCTATCTAGTTGCCAGAGACCTTTTGAACTCTCCCACTTGAGACTGGGTGCTGACTGGGACAATTGATTTGGACCTCTTAAACTGGGCCAATCACCCGAGGACTATCCAAAGTAGTACCCTGGGTGTATGGTTGTGGAAAGGTTTGATTTTCCTTTTCCATTTGTTGCCCATGGGGGATCGGGGGGACTTAATTGCTGGTATTTCTCCACAGCTGAGACTTCAACCCAGAGTAACTGATTCATGGGGGTAGGACAGAGACCAGCTGAAAACAAGACAGAGCCACTTAGCCCCCACCACACCAAGCAAATCCCCAGTGTCTCAGGCCATAGCACTATACGGGTCCTTTGCAAAGCTCTAGGAGAAAAGGTACAGACACCAGTCCCCACTCTTGGGCAAAGGGCTGGTTAATCACTACTTCAGGAGCCCCCCAACTCAACTTCACCTTATCTGCTCATCTAACCAAATGGTGTAAAATAATCATGGGGTGGAATCAGCAGAAAAACTCTGGTAACATGAATAACCAGAGTAGATCAACTCCCTCAAGGAATGATATGGCAGACAGAACTGAAAATCCATTCATAAACAAATGGCTGAGAGGTCAGAAATGGAATTCAGAATTTGGTTTGCAAATAAGATTAATAGAATGGAGGTAAAGTTGGAATTACATATTCACGGAGCATTTCAAAAGTTGTCTCAGGAATTCAATGAATTCAAAGACAAAATCACCAAAGATTTTGACACACTGAGACAAGAATTTGCATCCCTCAAAGACCTGAGAAATACAGTAGAATCCTTCAGTAACAGAATGGAACAAGCAGAAGAAAGGATTTCTGACATTGAAGACAAAGCTTTTGAACACTCCCAAACTCTCCAAGAGGAAGAGAAATGGAGAGGAAAAATGGATCGCTCTCTCAGAGAGCTCTAGGATAATTCCAAGAAAACTAATATTCACCTTATAGGAATCTCTGAAGGTGACAAAGTTGCTTTGGAAGGTATAGAGGCTCTTCCTCATGAGATTATGAAGGAGAAGTTTCCAGACATGCCAAGAGATTCTGAAATTCAGATAGCAGACAGTTTCAGAACCCTTGCACAACTCAACTCAAACAAGATATCTCCTAGGCACATCATAATTAAATTCGTTAAATTTAATATGAAGGAGACAATTCTGAAAGCAGCCAGACCTAAGAAAACCATAACCTACAAGGAGAAGAATATTAGAATAACTGCAGATCTCTCTGCTGAAACCTTTCACGTTAGAAGAGGGTGGTAATTGACTTTTAATCTCCTAAAACAAAATAACTTTCAACCTAGGATCCTGTATCCAGTGAAACTGAGTTTCATCTTTGATGGACAAATTAAATACTTTAATGACATTCACATGTTGAAGAAATTTGCCATAACTAAACCAGCTCTCCAGGATAT
>CAUYRH010098797.1:0-12368 GCA_963574655.1 Perodicticus potto
ATCACACTTACGGTGCATCTTACAAGGGTACAAGTGAAAATTACTAAAGGTAGAATATAAATGTCTTCATATAGTGATTAAAAGGCCATGAAGGCTATATTAAATAGTTCAATGAAAATATTTCAGATTGTATATGAAGTCTGCACATTGTGCCCCATGATTGCACCAATGTACACAATTATGATTTAATAAAAATTAAAAAACAAACAAAGAAACAAAGAAACAAAAAAAAAAACATACAAAATAAACACCTTTTCAATTCAGTGTTCAGTACTTTAAAGAAAGAACCAAAGGATATAGAGACTCGATAACACAGACATTATGCTGCCATGAACACTGACTCCTGGGAAATGGCAGTAGAAAATGGTAATATCATTTGCTCTTTCAATACAAAATCATGTTATTTTCTTGCCTCAGGCAGTTTCTAGAATTGCTTTGTCTTCCCTTACTACTTCACTAATGGTAGGTAGCCCAGTACCTTTCGCCACAGGTGAAATATGCATGCTGACGGTGAGATTTAATAGGACTAGTAGGCATCAGTGAGGAAGCTAATTAAGAAGGTGCATAGATTCTAGAGTTGAATTTTACTTCATCTATGTATGATTTTAGAATGCAAATCTGTTCAGACAGCCTATGTTTGGGGAGGTATTCTATACTCCCACCAGCATCAAATGTATCATATTTTTTAAATGATGTGTGATAGTTTTTACATTTAGTTCACTGCTTTATTTATTAAACTTAATAGGCAGTGAGTTATATAAACTAGAGCCCTGCTGCTAGTTTGCAAGATTAGATTAGCCTTAATCATTACAAGTGTTAATGTGAAGACCACAGCAATATAAATATTATTTATTAATAGCCTACTATATGTCCAAGATAATTTAAAATGATCTTTTACCATGCTATGGCTGATTATTTTTATATTTTACATATTAAAAAAATGGATACTTCAAGAGGTTAATTAACTTATCCAAGTTAGTATGAATTTAGCTATCCCTTTTCTTCAGAAGTATGGAGACAAAACAATTTAATCCCTTTTTTAAATCAATAACAATATGGAAAAATAAATGTCTATAATTTCAGAATCAGTTTTCAAGTATGTTGTTAGGTTCTTTGTTCTAAATAGCTTTTCCTTCCCAAAGAACCTGCCTGCCAATTAAAGCTAATTGAATCAAGCAAGTAAGGCACTATTGGATTCTGTTAGTTCAAAAATGCCATGTTTCTAGTCTCTTTTTCTCCTGCTATCCACATAAAAAGTTGAAGACATTTTTTGCTTTTGTGATAGTTATTTCTATATACGGTGTTTGAGAAGAAAAACTGTTTTTGTAGCAAATAGTATTTGTTCATGAAATATGAGCTTTACTTTGTTCACTTAATGGGAAATGACATCACTAAAACATGTCTTTTTTCCTGTCCCTCGCCCTAGTTTTCTTTTTCTTACCTCTTCTATCCAAAAGCTCTGAGAAAAGAAAAAATAACTTGGATTTTTGAAATCACTTATTATCTTCATTTTGTTAGAGAATTAAAAAGACAAATCGAAGAGCTTTACATGGTTAGAAAACTCTAACATAACATGGGAGAGTTGGTACGTGATCCTTGATAGGCCGTAAACGGCAGAGCCAGGATGGGACCCCGTTCTTTCTACCTCCAAAGCCTCAGCTTTCCTTCTTCTGTGTTGCCTGTATGCCACCCTAAACAGGTGAAAGCAAAATAGTAGGCACAAAAATTTAGGCCTCAATGAATTTGCAGTTTATCCAAATACGTGTAGATTTTTTTCCCTTATTACCTTCTAATGTGCCTTACATTGAAACAATCAACTGTCACGTAATTTCAAGAATATTGGACTTTATCTATTTTGGTTTAGAAATCTAGGTCAAGGTAAAAAAAAATATTGTTAGGCATGATGACTTACACCTGTAATTCTAGCCCTTTGGGAGGCTAAGGTGGGAGGATGATTTAAGGCAGGAGTTCAAGACCAACTTGAGCAACATCGCAAGACCCTGCCTCTACAAAAAAAAAAAAAAAAAAAAAACAGAAAAGGAAATTTAGGCAGGTGTGGTAGCACATTCTTATAGTCCCAGTTACTCAATAGCCTGAGGAAGGAGGATTGTTTGAGCCCAGGAGTCTGACGTTGCAGTGAACTATAATGATGCCACTGTACTCTAGACGAGGCAAAAGAGTGAGACCCTGTTGAGAGAGAGAGAAAAGGAAGGAATGAAGGAAGGAAGGAAGGAGGGGAGAAAGAAGGAAAGAAAGATCTACAGAAATAATTAATAGGATTTTAAAAATAATTTATACGATTTTCTTATTTAATTTTGTAATACCCTTGGGAAAATATGCAATTGTTCTAAACTTTTTTGACAGAAACTGAAGTTAAGAGTGTGTCATTGGCTTGACAAACTTTATGGCCTCTAAGGTACAGAGTTTGTCTCTGAACACACTTTTCTTATCCTACTACGACATATTGGGTTGCGGGAAACTAGAAAGATCTAATAAGGAATGAAAAGATAACAGGGAAAGAGCTCCATCACACTTTTTAGAAAAATATTTATAAGGCACCAATATAATGTAAGTGGATACACACACACACTTACACACACACACACATATATATATATTTACCAAATGGATAAGAGAAATTTAGACTAAAAATTAGAATAGGAAAAAACAGTCTTTTAAATACAAGGCCTCACTGTGAAAATAAACAACCAGTTTTTTATGTTAGATAAATCTAGAAAAAGTATGTATCTTAATTTAATTCCTAACACTATAGTTTCAAACAAATTGGGTAAAAAACTCATCCCATTACAGCATCAATTCCAAGTCCAATGTCTCATCTAAATCTCAAAAGTGTCAAATCTCATAATCTAAATTAGATGTGGTGAAGCTCCTGACATAACCCACCCAGGGGCACAGTTTTTAATTTGTGAATCTGTGAAATTAAAGAAACAAGTTTTCTGCTCCCACAATACAATGGTGGGACAGGTGTGACAGGTGAGGTAATAGTTACAGACATTCTGGCTTAACAAGGAGAAAATGAAAGATATTATTAAAAAGAGTTACCAATAGGAAGCATTTTTGACATACAAATAGGTAAGCTTCATCTGGTTTCAGGGTCCAGGAAGAGTCACCTGAAGCTCCTAGCTCTGCCTTCTGGTTCGAAGTTCCTGCCCTCCTAACTTCTGGCTCTGGGTTCTAGAATCACATCTGGATTCCTGACTTCATCCTGCTAGGTTTTTGACTCCACCCCCTGAATCACTCCTCCTTTTTCATAAAAGTTGACACACATTTTCAGCTGTTCCTTATCACAGAGTTTGGGGGATCTGACAGCCTAGTTCCATTTCCCCCTTTGTCCCTTTTAATACACTTTGGTGGCATTTCTGCAAATACAAACTTTTCGAGAACTTTGTGGGTCTTCCATGTATATCATGGCAATTCATTCTATAAGACATGACACTTATCCACATATTTTTTCCTAGACAATTCTATCTTTATTTTTAGCTTTGTTGAAATGGCTGAGATGGTGGGACATAGTCACCATTAAAAAGGAATGGAATAGTGACATATACAACAACATGGATGAATCCTAAAAATATTATGTTGAGTGACAGATGCCAGAGTCAACAAAACTACTTGTTGTATACATTTACATAATTTTTTTTCAATAATTTGTTTTTTATTGATAAAAACAAAAGCCCAATACACGTGTCCAACCCAGACAATGGATGTGCAAATGAATATGCAAAACGATCTCTGGGAACTCTGTTTCCCGGATCAGCCACAGTGTGTTTTGTCCATCTGGCTGTGACACAGTCTGTCCTCTACAGTGACTTACTTAATCCACATCAGAGTCCTGCAGGCTTGTTCACGTGGCTAGCACTGGGTCCCAGGAGGCCCCTTTGCGGTTTGATCAGCAGTGGTGGAGGTCCTGGTTACGACAGGGTACACAGTGACCAAGAACAAACACAGAACAGTTCACGGAGGAACAGAAAGGTGAACAGTACCTGGAGGGAAACACCGACTTCTCTAAGCGTGGGGGCAGACTCTGAGGAAGCCCCTCAGACTCCGTCACACAGAGGAAGCCCCTCAGACTCCATCACACATCGCTTCTTGATGTGACTGGCAAAAAAATGTACAAACCAGGCAAGTTTAAGGCAAGTTCCCTGGAGGGAAGCTGTTTGCTTTCTGGCATAATTGTAAGCTCTGCACCTAGGATCCCATTTTACCCCTTGTGCCATGGGTAGAGAAACAGATGCTGCCCAAACATCTGACAGGCTGCTGCCATCTGGACCGTTCTGGCATCCACGTTGCCTGTAATGAGGCACAACAGTCACCCGTGCTGGGGGCTGGCTGCCTCACGGTCCTCTTATCTTCCCAGAGGGGTGAAAGGGCCAACCTCTGCCTCCCCGGTGTTTCCAGGCTGATGTGCTGGCCCTCCCCACACCGAGCTGCATAAAACCATGAGATTCTGCTCTGCTCTCACCAAGGTGCCATTCACACGCTGCTAATTTGGCTGGAACATCAACAAAAACATCAGCTTCAAGGCCCTCATGCACCCAAGATTTTTAAAATAAAATTAAAACAGGAGGGCAACAAAGGATCATATGAGAGTGATTGTTCTTTGGATCAAGACACTCTCCAATATACAATACATTCATAGTAACGCACGGGGAGGACCCTTGGCACCTTTCTCCTCTTCCCTGAAACATTGATTTCTTAAAAATAGCTTGTTTGCTGTACATAGCTGATAAATGTTACATTGTCTAAACAATACTGCCAGTTTTGACACACACGCACACAGACAGGCACACAGGCACAAACTTGTGCAAAGGGTCAGAGGACGCCTCTTCGGGGCAGAGGGCAGTGCCCTGAGGCCACCTCACTGTTCAGAGCTCGGATCCTTTGCAACATCAGCGCAAAGTGTCAGAGCAAACGAGACCAAAACGTCTTTCTATGCAAACCCCCCTGCTGGGCCCGAGGGAGTGCACTAATGAACCAGGGTGGAGAGGAGCTCCCTGGAGTGACCGCTGGAGAATCCTTGTTCCCTGGACTGACTGTTTTTTCCTTCATGACTGAAAAAAAGCAGCTTACAGCACAGGATTTTAACACCTATGTAACATCCCAAATAGCTTCTTAGAAAATGCAAAGTATTCTTAACAAAAGTCCCAACTGTGTAATGACCTTTGGTGTCTTCGGTGGCCCCATACCCTGCGTCGGCTATACATGTGGAACTGAGGAGAGCCTCATCCAGTTTGGAAAACCTCCCATCTGTGACTATAAATATATAAAACTCTGCTTGCTGCAAGCAGTTGGCTCATACATACGGGTTCTGCTTGCCCTGCCGCTTGACATCTGTTAGCAGGTGCCAGGCCGCGGGCCTCACATGGAGAACTCTGGGCCTCCTTTCCTGGGTCTCATAGGCAGTTGCCTAAATCGGAAGCCGACGAAGGGGGCCCTGCACAGACAGACTCCTTCTTTGCCCATCGCAGCCTCCGCTCCCACGTGGGCTTCACACTCTTCAGCATCAATCTCCGTCTCGGCGTTGCATGTTGAATGGATCTGGGTGCCAAACATCACCGCAGTGAAAGTGAAAAACAGGAGACCCTCAAGGCACAGGAAGATCAAGGGGATTACGGTTATTGGAGGTGAAAAATCACTGCATTCCGTCCACTGCCCTCGGACACAGGAGATAAACTGAAATCCACAGAGAATCAAAGCGTGGACTGAAGGCAGAGCTATGTACATAGTGAAGAGCACAAAAAAATCTCTGATTCTTTTCTCCTACACGATTGTTCACCCACGGGCAATGACGGTCCGTTTTCCGAATACGTCTTTTGCAAATACTGCAGTGGTGGGCGCGCTCGGGCTTGATACAGCAGCACTTGGGACACTTGTAGATCACCTCCCCCGGCTTCAGCTGCAAATTCTCCATGGATTTATTCTTTCCTAGCATTTCCTTTGGGTACTGCCTGGGGTCGGTGAGCATGGTCCTCAGGTGGGACGACAGGGCGAGCACAGCCAGGCAGTTGAAGATGACCCCGTTGACCACGGAGTACCAGAAGTCTTTGGAAGGCAGCAGCATGACAAACGTCACCACAAAGTCTGCAAAGTCTGCATAGAAGCCACGTCATGACGGCACAGATCATGTCACAGCCGTCACGTATGAACCAGACCCTGTCTGCCATGTCAGCCTCGGAGGAAGAGCAGGATGACGAAGAATCATAATTGTCGTTTTCAGTCAGGAGAGAATGATGCTCGATGTCCCGGAGCCAGTGTCCTGATGGCTGCACGATGTCCCCGACACACCCTCACAAATTATTTCTAAACATCACTTGAATATTTTGTGCCTTTTCTTCAAGATCTTAAGGTGCATGCTGTCCTATGTGATAGGATCCGAGGCCCGGGCGGGGTGGCCCGGCGCTGCGGCAGCTCCCGGTCTGCCACGGCCGAGGCAGGGACGCATCAGGTGGACGCGGGCATGGCCCCGTGGCTCGGCTTGAGCACCCACGCAGCCGCGGAGCAAACGCCCAAATTTACGTGATTTTTAAGAACAGGCAAAATAAATCTATCCCTGGGATAATGGAAATGGTCACTATTTTGTTTTGGACACACATTACATGGGTACATGTATTTGTTAAACTCTTTGAATCAAATACTGAAGATCTATGCATTTTAATGTAGGTAAATTTTACCTTAAAATTTTTTTAGAAAAAGGAAAGATGGGGCGGCGCCTGTGGCTCAAAGGAGTAGGGCACCGGCCCCATACACCGGAGGTGGTGGGCTCAAACCTAGTCCCCGCCAAAAACTGCAAAAAAAGAAAAAAAAAGAGGAAAGATGAAAAAATTTAGGGTGCTGTGTATTTTTCAATATGGTAAAACAAATATAACATAAAATTGCCATTTTAACCATTACCAAGTGTATGCTTTAGTGGCATTAACTACAATCACATTTTTGTGCAACCATCAGCACTACACATATTTCCAGAACTTCTCCATCATCCCAGCCAGAAACTCTATACCTTTTAGCCCACTCCCTACTCTACCCCTGTCTGCCATACTCCAGCCCTTGGTAACCTAAATTCCACTTTCTATCTCTACGAATTTCCCTATTCCACGTACCTTATATAAGCAGAACCATACAATATTTGTCCTTTCGTGTCTGACCTATTCCATTTAGCCTAATGTTTCCAAGGGCCATCCTATTTGTGTCACATACCAGTATTTCATTCCTTTAAGGATGATTGATACCCTATGTGTTATAATATGTACATAACATTTTGTTTATTTATTGATCTGTTAATGTACATTTCAGTTGTTACCACCCTTTGGTTATTGTAAATAAAAACAATTAGATTTTTCATGCTCTTGTTGATGGACATTTGCACTGTTTGCTTTTTATCATTCCTCTCAGTATCATACTAAATCATCACAAATTTCTTCAATTCCTTTTCAATCTTCACTCTTCTTGCTCTCAAAGATGATCTTAATTTAAGTCACTTCAGAGTAATCTCCCTGAATCGATACAAAATAGGAACTGAATAAATCTTTATTGACCTTGTGAACTTCCCATTTTCCTACTCACATAACTCTATAGTTTTTCTCATTCGTGCTTAGGACCTCCCTCGAGTTTTAGGGATAAGGGTCACCCCTCTTCAAGATCAGAATCTCCACCGGGGCCCATGACTCCCTTCCCTCCCATCCCCTGTGACCTCTGCATGGTCAATCATCCTTCCATATCTTCAACTTAGTCCCCACTGGTTTCTACCCATCACCTTGTGAATATGCCTGAGTCTTTAAAACACTAACAACAAAAGAATTGTTTCTAAGATTCCACATTTCCTCTAGCTTTTATCTAATCTCTCTTCTGCTGCTGTGTTCAAATTTTTCCCCAAAGTGGTCTACACTCATTTCCAATTTCTCTTCTCGCATTCCATCTCAACTCACGGCAAACTGGCTTTGTTCTCATCATTCCACTGAAATTCTTCTCAGCTTTAATCTTACCGAGTTTCTCTATTGTATCTGTCACTGCTTGATCATCATCCTTTTTAGAAATAATCCACTTGCTTGGCTTTCATGACATGCCTGGTTCTCTTTATGAGCACTTTTTCTGTCTTTATAATTTCCTCTTCATATGTCTGTAACTAAAAGTACTAATGTTTCTCCAGATATATCTCTCCAGAAGATTGCTGTACACATTCTCTCTGATTTCAGTTAGCATATACTGACAATTCAAAATCTTTATCTCAAGCACAAAACTCTCCTGTGAAGTTAATATGTCTAAGTCCGATTCTGTGATGGAAAACACGATCCAAACCCAACATATTAATGTGAAAGTAAACTCATTATTTTCCTTCCTTCAAACCTCCTCAGCTTTAATCTTGCCACTCTCCTGCTTAAAACCAATTGATGGCTTCTCATTGCATTTTAAATAAAATGTAAATTTCCTCACCTGACCTCCAAGCTTCTCAGGATGATACAACACCCCTCAAACTCTTGAACCCCACCTGGGGCCAAACTTGCACCAGCCAATGTCAGCCTTTGGATAGTCTAAGCTCTTGTATGCCTCACATACATTATTCCCATTACATGATTATTCTTTTCCCTGTTCTTGCCTGGACTCATAAGTTTCTGCTTAAATGCCATTTCCTCAGATAGCCTTTCTTAGTGACTCAATTTAATTCATTTCTCCTGACATCTCATTGTTCATTTCATTCATAGCCCTTAGAATATTTTATGTTCATGTATTTATTATGGTATTTATTAAAATTCATGTATCTTTCCCTGGATTCTAAACCCCACAGGAGAAAGAATCATGCCTCTTTCATTTACCAGTCTAAACCCACTCTTAGGACAGAACCTAGTATTTCATAGATAATAAATACATAGTATTTTACATGAATGAATTATTTCACTCCAACTAGAAATCCCAGAGGCTCCTTGACTTTTCTTTTTTGGCCTTGACTCTTCTGTTCCTTACAGCCTGTAGGCCTCATCAGTCATCAATACCAGGTCTTGCAGATATTTTTACTTTAATTTCTTAACAATTTGTTCCTTCTTCTCTGTGACCACTCATCACCTATTGCCCTGGTCCGAGTTCTCTTCATCCTTTTGCCAAAACTACCATAAAAGCCTCCCCACTGGTCACTTGGAGTTCTGTTTTATCTCCTCACATCCATCCTCCATACTGCCACTAGCTTGATCTAAGTCCGACTCCACTATTCCCAGATGGAGAACTCTTTAATTATTTTTATTGCATACAGAATAAAGTACAAATTCTTTATCTTAGTTCATAAGGTCCCCAGATAATCTAGGTTCTTCTTACCATATCAGACTCACTTCCTATCAATTGGCCTTCCCCTCTAAGATTCAAAAACAGCCAACTGCTATACTTCTCACTCCACATTATATAAGCTGCTTCACATTCCTCTTTTCCCCATGTATGTCACTACTCTAGTTTTTGAAGTAATATCTATCCCATGATTGTCCTTATTATCCTTTGCTCTCTCTTCCCTTTAACCTAGCTAACTCACACTCAGTTGCTGGGATCAAATAGCATCTCTTGAAGGGAATGATCTTTGATTCTCCAGAATGTGTTACATGCCACTCTTTGGAACTTGTGAAATTCATAATGTGCATTTCCATTATCTTATTTTGTACCTGTGGTCCCCAACCCCGGGGCCCCAGACTAGTACTGGTCCATGGCCTTTTAGGAACCAGGCTGCACAGCAGGAGGTGAACGAGCAAAGCTTCATCTGTATTTTCAGCTGTTCTCCATCACTCACATCCCCACCTGAGCTCTACCTCTTGTCAATGGTGACATTAGATTCTCATAGGAGCGTGACCCCTACTGAAAACCATGCATGTGAGGGATCTAGGTTGTGTGCTCTTTATGAGAATATAATACTCAGGTGGATTTGAGGCAGTGATGCTAGTGCTGGGGAATGCTGCAAATACAGATTATCATCAACAGAGAGGTTTGACTGCACAGAGACCATAATAAATCAGTTGCTTGCAGATTCATATCTAAGCCATCCCTTCCCAACACCCCACTGTCTGTGGAAAAGTTGTATTCCATGAAACAAGTTCCTGCTGCCAAAAAGGTTGGGGGAGCTCTGCTTTGCTTAAGTGAATTTAACTGTCTGCCTTCTCCCTAGGTGGTAAGCTCTTAGGAACATAGTGGATAGTTCATGAACATTTGATTAATTAATTACAAGAATGAAAATACAACATTCAAAGCACTGAAGTCCTCACATTTGCAGCAACATGGATAGAACTGGAGACCATTATATTAACTGAAATAATCTAGGCACAGAAAGATAAATACATATGTTCTCATTCATATAGGGGAGATAAAAAATGGATCTCATAAAGAGAGTAGATTGATGCTTGCCAGAGATTGAGAACTGAGAGTGGGAAGGAAGGGATAAAAGTAAGAAAAAAGAATATACTTCTTTTTTCTTTGTCCTTGATTTACTTCTCAACCTGACTGTTGTTAGCATCCATGTATATTTTACCTCAATAAAAAATAAATTTTAAAAATGCATCAGTGCAATTGCTTGTGACACTAATAACATCCAAACTAAAGAATTTACATGGAGCCAGAGTTATCTCAAATATATTACATAATTGTTTGTTTCACTGCATTTCACTCAATCTCATTTAGTTGCTCTTCCCTAAATCTCACCACTCCTGTGAGTTATTCTTTGCTCAACAACCTAGAGTTCTGACAACAATCCTTCATTACAAAGAATTGGAACCAGAAGTGGAACCAGACAAGGATGTCTACTATCACCACTACTATTCAACATAATTCTGGAAGTTCTAGCCAATGCAGTCAGGCAGGAGGAGGGTAAGGGCATCCAAATGGGGGCAGAGGAGATGAAACTCTCACTCTGTGCCAATGATATGATCTTATGCTTAGAAAGCCCCAGAGACTCAACTACAAGACTCCTGGAATTGATCAAGAAATACAGCAATGTCTCAGAACACAAAATCAATGTCCACAAATCAGGAGCCTTTGTATATGCTAACAACAGTCAGGTTGAGAAGTAAAGAAAAAAAAGTTGAGAAATTGCAGTTGAGAAATTGCTTTAAGAATTTTTATACTTAGGAATATACCTAGCAAAGGAGGTGAAAAAATTGCTTTACAAATTTTTACCTTTTGCTTAAATAGTCATTATTATTTAAAATGTATAATTATGATTATAGATGATCGGTGAATTTGTACTTAGATGCTGTATATGCAGCTGTATCTATATTTATATATGTAGTTCTCTGTGTGTATATATAAACAATTATATGTACACACAAATTAGTATACATACATCACTTAGCTGTTTTCACTGAGAGAATATGCTCTCACTTATTTATGTTTGGCATAAATAAGAATGTTTACTTGCAAACTTGTTAAAGGAAACCTTACCTAGAGGACACATAAGAATGAGAGTGCTGAATTCTTTGTAATGAAGGATTGTTGTCAGAACTCTAGATTGTTGAGCAAAGAATACCTGACAGGGAGTGGTGAGATATTATTCTTAGTAATAAAACAAAGCTTAAGGCAAGAATTTTTACCTTTTGCTTAAATAGTTGTTATTATTTAAAATGTATAATTATGGAGGGGCGGAGCAAGATGGCAGTCGAGTAACAGCTTCCTTGTGGCTGGGCACGGTGAGACTGGGGAGAGAGGACTTCGGGCATCTCTGGCAGGCGGGATCTACCCAGGAACTTCCCCTTGGGGACACAGGGAGACAGCAAGAGGCTTCTGGACACCCTGAGGAAGGCAAAAGCGGTGGAGACTGGGCAAGTGGTTGCATCTGTTCATTCAGTCTGATCCTGTCGGCGGCTGTGGGTGAGGCAACAGTGGGACTGCAGGCTGGAAAGGCCTTGCCTGTGAGCTGTTTGGGCTTCTTTTGGACTTGGCACTCGGTTGACTGCCTTGGGAGAACTTGGGCAGGAGTGTGGGGGTTTTTGAGTGTTGTCTGGGGCCCCAGACTGGGCCACCGAGCCAGATGGAGCTGCCAATATTTGGTGGTGGGCTGTGTGGAGCCATTGTGGGAGAACTGCCCTGGCAAGCTCCACCCTCAAGGTCGCAGAACAGGCATCGGGCGGGAGCGAGTAATCTAGTGACTGAGCAGCTTAAAGGTGGGGACTGAGACGCCTCGTAGCCTTAGCCCTCAGGGGCATAGGGCAAGATTGGTTTTGACACATGGGGTAAATGGATAGCCACTCAAAGAGTGATCCCAGCCACAGAGCTTTCCTGGGAAAGCTTCTGCTTAGCCCAAGTTAGCAATTTAAAGTGTCTCCTAAGTAGGCTAAGGAGGATTTAAGCTCTCCACCCTGCAGGGTTTGAGAAATCATTAGAAACACAGG
>CAUYRH010098799.1:0-48635 GCA_963574655.1 Perodicticus potto
TTTTTTTTTTTTTTGAATCTCACTTTGTCACCCCTGGTATAATATCATGGCATTACAGCTCAGAGCAACGTCAAACGCTTGGGCTCAAGTGATTCTCTCGCCTCAACCTCCTGAGTAGCTGAGACTACAGGTGCCTGCCACAATGCCCAGTTATTTTTCTTTGTTTTAGAGACAAGGTCTCTCTCTTACTCCGGCTAGTCTCAAAATCCTGAGCTCAGGCATTCTACCCACCTCCACCTCTCAGAGTGCTAGGATTACAGACATGAGCCACTGCGCCCGGCCTAAAATAATACACTTTTAAAACCAATAATCCAGCAACTAGAGATTTCCCCCATACAAAATAGAATCAATTTATCAAATTTGGTTATCCTGATCTTCTAGGCAGATTACTACCAATTGGATGCTTAAAGCAACACAGTGTTCTTTCAGAGATTCAGAAATTGCTGGTAGACTTAAGGGGTCTGAAAACCATGCCAAGAGGTCATTGGTTTGGTTGCTGCATGACTTGAGGTACTATGCAGAAAGTGTGGAACAGGGGACAAATGGCAGGGAGGATTTGCTGTCTCCTGAAAGGAGCTGGAGTTGTATTAGAGGCCGGGGCCTCCCTCAGAGGCAGCAGTGGAGGACGTCTGGAGCAAGGGGGGAGCTCTGGCTGGAGCCTGCCCACACTGTTGGTCTTGTCTTGAGGTGTGGACATAACTGCTTCCACTGCCAGCCTCCCTTTCTCTGGAATCTTATCTGAGGACTCTGAGCTGGCAGAGAGAACTGATTTGAGGTCTGTCTGAAACTGTCCTTGTGGCATTAATCCCAGAACTATTGAACATGAAAGGACCCCCTTTCATGTCCAAAATGAGTGGAGCCTCAAGCCCCGTTCATCTGCTTTCACAGTGTAATAATCTGAAACAGCTCTCTACACTCTTATAGCCAGCCTTCCCCTCAACCAAAGAATCTAAATGGCTTGAGACTTCAAAAGGGAAATGACCATTTTCATGGTCCCTTTCCTCATTTCTGTTGTATAAGTTGCAGTGTGACAAGGTTGCACAGGGGCTCAGGGCCTGAAGCCACACTTACACTTAGCTCTGCCAGTAAGCTTGGGAGAGTCCGTCCCCACTGGAGACCCAGTTTCCACATATGTACAGTGGAGAAGGGCATAGAATGTTCTCTCACTAGCTTAAAAGTCTAGGATTATGTGATGGAGAACTTTTTACTGAGTTTACCAGAGACTACAATTTAGCTCCTACTTTAAACAGACAAAACAGTTTCCAGCAAGGCAGTTAGAATCCTCAGACCCCCGAAAACTAATGTAGTTGTCTTTTGACTTAGTCTACTATTATGTGGTTTGCTTATATAATCAGGAAGAATTTGCTTACTGGTGATTATTATTCCAGGAGCCATACATTTGCAAAATCACATCAAAATAGAAACATCTCTCCCATTATCCATGTTTCCTGTGGACATACAGGCTTGCCTCACTTGCTCAGTCTACCGGGGTTGCCTTGGGAATCATGCATACATTCTCAAATGATTATTTTTGAAAACACAACTAGAAGGTATTCTTCCATATAATCACAATATAGAACCATCCTATTGACTCTGAGGTCCAGGAACAGACTGGCACTGGATGGCTGTTGTATTGGGACTTCCCTAATATCTCAGCTTGCCCTCCAGTCTCCTCCCTTGGCTCTTGTAAAGACAGTACAGCAGGGGGTTACAGAGATGGATTTTCTAGAATTTTATGCCCACACAGAGATGCTGACAGCGGTTTTCCCTTCTTCCCCTCCCCTCTATGGCCCAGTTTCTGGGACACACCTGCAAGGTACACATGTGCCAGAGCTAAGCTGGATGCTGGGGGGAAATGGAGCTACCAGAACAGGGTCTCAAGACCCTGTTCTTGTCCATTAGGGAGCAGGAGGCAAAGCTCTAGGCTTTTGCTTTCATTAGCTCCTTCTCCTATTAAAATGAAAATTAAAAAATTGAAAACTACCATCTATTTTTATCTCTGCATCGGCAAAAAGATGAAAACAATCTGGGGAGGGTTCATTACTACATGTTCATCATTACCTTATTCAGCTTATCTTTTGATTTTAAAGGCACTTAAAACATTTTTATCAGTCCCTAAAAGTACTATGGGCCCAGGCACTGTGCCTAGTGGAAGTCAGTGCTGGGCGAAGAGAGAGAGGCTGGGTCAACAGAAGCTGGGACACACTGTGGATACACTGTGGATACGCCGTGGTCTGCCGCTAGGACCTTGGAGTGCAGTCTCTTGATTCAGCAATGCTTGGGATCAGTGGGTAGTGCTAACCTGGCCGGGGAAGGCAGTTAAAGGTGAAGTTTGAGCCGTGTGCTGGGGCAGAGCAGGAGCTGATTAGGCAGAGAGGTAGGAATATGCTTTCAGGAAGAGCGGCTGGCCCGGGAATTAAAGAAGTAAGAAATGGGAGAGGGTGTGTAGAAAATTAGAAGCTGAGCACCTGAGAGCAAAATTTCCCAACAAGAGTGGTCAGGACCATTCCCCACAGCTGGAGAGGTAGGTGGGTCCAGATGGCAAAGAGTCTCAGAGATCAATCAAATGGTCTGGACATTGGCCTGGACATTGTTCTGGATGAACAGCAGGAACTGTAGAGGGACTTCAAAATGAGAATAGCATGATTAGATTTCAGATTAGACAGATGAGGAAATACATCTATAAATGGAATCAGACGAGGAAGTGTGTCCTGCGTGTGTGTGTACTTGTGGTACTCAACCCAGGAGAGGCTAGAGGGCACATTCTGTTTCACTGGGGTCCCTTTGAAAGGATTTTACAAGGGTCTGAAAATCACCTCAGACAAAGTCCATTTTTAAAAGCAGAGGCTGCACAGTATAGTCGCTCAAAAGTCCTGTGGAGAAAATACACACTTCAAAGATTTTCATCCTGCGATATCATATGTGACAATGTTTGGTACTGTTCTCGAGAGGGCAGAGAGAAGACAAGCTCATATGGAAGGGCTAGCTTTCCCATGCCACTAAGTATCACACCGTTCCTTAAACTGCCTCTGCTGTCCTCTGTCTCCACGCGCTTTTGTGCAAACTGTTCCCTTTTCCCAAAATTCTTTTCCTTCCTTGGACTGAATGTTGTTCACCTGCTCATCTTGCAGGATGCAAAGGTTCTCCTTCTTCTGCTGTGACCCATCTCTCCTTAGGGTCACAGTTGTGGCAAGGCACAGCTCCTATTAGAGCAGCCTCACTGGGGAGCCCTCTATGAACATGACTGGGCCTCTAACTGGAAGGCCAGGTCCCTGAGGACGTGGACTGTGTTGAAGAGTCATCCCAAGATCCAGTTCAGTTCTAGCACATGGACTCAGGTCAACTTAAATCAGTAAGGCATTTACTCCTGAGCTAACCTCACTTTGCCAAGGTGAAGTCATTATTCCTGGTAATGGTTTAAGCAAAGTGCCCCCAAAAAAAAGGGGAAAAAAAAAAACCAATGAAGCAGGAGTTTTGAACTTTAAGCCAAATTTCAATTTCTTTTACAGAATTGTCTCTGCTTTAATACCTCATTTTCCCAGCATTATCTCACTTCTTCAGATGGTTGTGTAAATATCATATTATAGGGACCCAAGTCATCAGCGCAGGGTGAGTCTTTTTTGTTTGCATGTAAAATAGCTTCAGGCGCACAATTCATGTCAATATATTCTACTATAGAGGCTTTTCTAATAGAATAAAATGGCATCGTGCATGTGTTTAATTAGAGTTGAGTTTTCTGGCTTGATTTGTCTGTTCTACACAGAGGAAGGCATTTAGAAATGAGCTGAATGCCTGTGATTCACATGGCGAATCTGGGTGATAATATGTCCAGGGCCTGCAGAGGAAGTAGAGATGATGGAATACACTCGAGGCCCCTCAAGATCAAGGCTCTTCTGTTCACTAAGGAAGGAGGAAGAGTGTAAAGGCTTGAAAATTCTTAAATACGTGACCAAGTCTGCACGCAGGCAGGTGCCCCGATGCACAGAGCTCTCTTTTGGTTAGCTGTGTCCTCTGGCCCCGGAGAAGGAAGATAGAGGTGGGGCATAGTGGGGACAGGCTAGCAGAGGCCACTGAGAAATAGCTGTTGCTATTTACTGAGTGAACCAGGGGCCACGCTGGGACTCCACAGACACACTCTCATTCAATCCTCATGGTTCATTCATTCAAGACATATTGAGACAGCTTCCAGTCATCATACAGATACACAGATTTTTAAAATGATTAAAACACAAAGGTCTAGCTCTTTACAGAGCCTACACTTAAATTTGAGAAGATACACAGACAATAATTAGGCAAGTAAACAAACAAATAAATCCTGAGTGTTGATAAACACAATGAAGGAAGAAAACACAGCAAGGAGATAGAGTATGATAGCGAGGAGTGTGCTGTTTTATATAAAATGATAAAGAAAGGCCTCTCCAATAGGACGGCATGTTGACCAAGACCTCGCTGGAATGAGGGAATGGGATTACACAGATAAATGGGGGGGGGCCACATGTTAGGCAGGAGGAGCGGCAAGTACAATAGCCCAGAGGCAGGACTGTGAATATTGTGTTTGAATAATCATAATCATCCTTCCAAGTAATTGCTATCATTCCTATTTTACATATAAAAATTTGGAGGCAGGAGTAGGGTGCCGGCCCCATATGCCGGAGGTGGCGGGTTCAAACCCAGGCCCGGCCAAAAACCGCAAAATAAAAATAAATAAATAAATAAATTTAAAAACAAATCTGGAGGCTCTGTAAGGCAAACAACTTGTCTGAGGTCATGGGACTGGTGAAGGGCAGAGCTCTCTTTGACTCCTTTGTTTTCTCCATCCCTCTGCCACATTTAAAGGCAGATCTTGTGGTATGAAAAGAGAGACTGAGTGACCTCTGAACTTATCATTCCACCTCACCTTCTAGGGAGGGTTCCTGATCCTTCCTCCATCCATTTATCGAGCAGTGTATATTGACTTAGTAACTACTAAATACTATGTGATCTTGTGTGCGAGGTGCCTAGGGAAACATAGTGTTTGGACCCACCTGATGGTCTTGCTCAGGAGATAGCTAACAGAGGGGTCAAAACAAGCCTTGAAAAGGTCAGAGAATCAGACCTCCCTTTCGGCCTGGATGACCAGGGAGGAGGCAGAATATGGGCTGGACATTGAAGAATGTGAAGATTTGAAAAGCTCCCTGTTGGTGACTTCTCAGCATCCCCCTCATCCTCATCTGTGCTACGTCGTATTGCTTGTTGACTATGACTTTCTCTATTTTTTTTATTGTCTTTATTATTAAATCATAGCTGTGTACAATAGTGCAATCAAGGGGTACAATGTGCTGGTTTCATATACAATCTGAACTATTTTCATCAACCTGATTAACATAGCCTTCCTGGCATTTTCTCAGTTATTATATGAAGACATTTGTATTCTGCATTTAGTAAGGTTCACCTGTACCCTTCTAAGATGCCCCGTAGGTGTGGCCCCACCAATTACCCTCCCTCCACCTCCACCTCACCCCTACCCACCCCTCCCTTGCCCCTTTCCCCATAATGTAACACTTTGCATTCATCCTTTACAAAACTCAGATCCGGTCATTGTCTATTTTGTATAATAGTATATACAGTGCCTAGCACAGTGCCTGGCAAGCACCTATTGGACAGACATTCAATAAATATTTCTTGTATGAATGAATGAACTGCTACATCCTATGACTCATATTTCAGACAGCAGAAATACAAATGGTGTCTTTAATTAAATAGCAACATATGGTATTGATTCTAAATGTGCTTTATTAAACTATAAGCAAGTACTGGGATACCGATACCACAAAAGGAATTCCGCTACTAGGATATAATTATAGTAATGCTTTATTAGACACGTCTGTTAAATACGAACTATTGATGTGTAGTAGTTGGCCCTTTGTTCCATTGGTGCAGGCACTTTTAAATGTTTAAGTCGCTAATTTTCTCTTTCCTCGGTAACACTATTAGGGAAATGCCTCCCTTAGGTCCAGGTGAGAAGGGTCTAGTCCTACATCCCCACTCGGGGGTTTGTCCAGCCACAGCCCTCCCCATGGGAGAGTCTGCGGGAGAAACGGGTGTGTACACCAGAACTCTCTTAGACCACGCTCTGAGCATCTAGAACCCCCACGTTCCCAGGCTTCTAGGACCTATGTGATGCCACTTGTCAGCACACAGCTGGCTGAGCACACAGCTAGTATCTTAGGCTGGAAGTGAGGGATGTCACACAAGTCTGTGCAGCACGGAGTCAGGTCCTCAGGCCAAGAACCAGGGCTTCCCTGACTGTGCCACCACATTGTAGGCCAGCCCACAGCAGCGTCCAAACATTCAGAAGTCCAGGTTGCCCTCCAGGTTGTGAGGAAGACGTATGACTCGAGGTGGGACGTTACCACAGACTTACAGTCCAGCAGCTTGAGGTACAACTTCTCAGTATTTATGCTTATGACTGGTAGATCTCTATTTATACTCATGTCCTGGCTTTTTTCCTTCACAATTTTCTTGAACTTCAGATTTTCAAATACACTGAATGTGCTTATTAAAGTATTACAAGTGAGAACCTGCCTATTTAAACCTTTGAGGTTCTTATGTTCTCAAGCTTTACCGACAGAGGTGTTTGGTCTGAAGGAAGAGTTTCTCTTGAGAAGCAGCCTATGGACATCCATACTAGCCTATTGTGACGATCTTAACAAATAACGAGGCTGGGCACCGCTCACACCTGTAATCCTAGCACTCGGGAGGCCGAGGCGGGTGGATTGCTTGAGCTCAGGAGATTGAGACTAGTCTGAGCAAAAGCAAGATCTCATCTCTACTAAAAATAGAAAAACTAGCTAGTCGTTATGGCACAGGCCTATAATCCCAGCTACTCGGGAGGCCTGAGGCAAGAGCATCCCTTGAACCCAAAGAGTTTGAGGTTGCCATGAGCTGTATGCCACAGCACTCTACCCAGGGTGATAGAGTGAGACTCTGTCTCAAAAAACAAACAAATAATGAAGTTAATTGAACATTCAGCATGGGCCAGGTATATCACCAAGTAATTTTCATGCATTATTTCATCCAATACTCAAAATAACTGTAAGAAAGATACCAATAATATTTTACCTTACAGATGAGGAAACTGAGGCTCAAATAAGTTCAATAAATTGCCCACATTTCCTCTGCAAGAAAGGACAACATCCTGGATGCCAGCCGGGCTCGCAGAGTGCCTGCCCTCTGCCACACTGCCCTCCTGCCTCTGCACACCAGTCCCCTCCAGTGCTCAGCCTCCTCTCTGTCTGAGGCCCTCTCTGTCCACACCTTCACCCAGCCCCTCCCTGACCTCAGACCTCCAGCCTCAGATTTTTAGTGGCAATTGCTTATTCTCTTGGCCTTTGAGATGACTTTGGGGACTAATGACTTTCAGCACACACACACATATTCAGGAAAGTTATGGGAAGTGACTTGGAATCAGGGAGTCTACACCCCACGATGGGGCTCATCCTGGGCACTGCAGAGAGAGAGGCGCTAAGAAGGAGTGTCAGGCCTGTGAGGCGTACCCCATGCCGGGAGGGTGCTAGGTGAGGTGTCTGATGCACCTGTGCCCCTTGAAACAAAGCAAAGGAAACAAAAGGACAGAACTGAGAAAGCATCTGGATAGGAGCCTCACTGCTAAAGCAGGGGCTGGGGGGTGTCCAAACTGAAGGAGAGCCCCCAGGATGGGGAACACAGTGTGGGTCAGACAGAACAAGTTAGTCAAATTCACTCCTCGTCATTAAACTCCTAACCACAGCCAATCTTTCTTGTTTTACGTTTTTAAAATTTATTTGTTTATTTTATGTTTTGCCGTTTTTGACCGGGGCTGGGTATGAACCTGCCACCTCCGGCATATGGGGCCGGCGCCCTACTCCTTTGGGCCACAGGCGCCACCCTGTTTAGATAAATCAGATCTATGTTGAAAAATAAAGAACCTAGCCTATGTGTTTTTTAAATATCAAGAGCAAAAGAGGAAAAAGGTTATGATTTTCTCAAAATCTGATACGCGTGTTAGGTAGAATTCCTGAGCCCAAAAGAGAACAAAAACATTCCCAGAAGCAGATCTCTGCACAAAATAGTTTGGGAGAAAGCAAGAAAGAGGAGAGCCTCTTTTCTCTCCATCTCCCTTTCATTCTCCTTTAATCTTCAAACGCAGTGGCTGAATACGCTACTTTTGGGGAATAGATTCAGGCACAATCGTGACATCTGCCCTCTACAGAGAGAGAGAGAGGAAAATGATATTTCATTGTAAGTCCACATTTCAGTGCAGCCTCACCCTTCTTGTTGTACAAAAGCGTCCAGGGCACTCAAAAACTCCTACTTGCTCGTGTTTCTGTTACCATGACAACAGCCATCAGCACTGAATGGACAGGAAGAGTAGGGAAACAAATATGTTTCAACCTATTTGAGAAATACTTTCTCGTTGATAACCCGATGCTTACGGTGTTATTGGCTCTTAAGCGTATTAAGTGGTTAATGGAAGTACCTTCAGGAACCTGATTCTCTCCAGGATCTAAGCCACCCGGCTGAGGGGCAACATACGCCATACAACTCTTCTACCTGATGGGGAGCAGCAGGTGGGTCGCACGGGACCCATCTGTTAACTCGGTGCAGCTCGGGCACCTGGATCTCTGCGCAGGGCCAGACACAGAACGGCCAGCCGAGACGTGGCCTATGGTGAAGGTCCAACAGGGCTTATGGAGTTGAAGCCAAGAACCCTCTGTAGAGGCTGCATCTCTGGTTCTAATTCAAAGGGAAAACAGCAAAGCCCCTCTCCCAGCCACCCTCACAGAAGTTGCTTTTTCATACCTGATCCCGTACAAAATGTTTGAGTCCTGTTACAGCGGTTCTCAACCCACGGGTCGCAACCCCTTTATAACAATGAAAACACATCCTGCATATCAGATATTTACGTTACGGTTCATAGCAGTAGCAAAATTATAGTTATGAAGTAGCAACGAAAATAATTTTATAGTTGAGGGTCACCACAACATGAGGAACTGTATTAAAGGGTCGCAGCATTAGGTTGAGAACCACTGTGCTAGACCCTCTATCGCAATATCCGTATCACCCTGAGTCATCTCAACATCTTTTTGAAGTCAGTGCAATTATCATTGTTTTTATTTTTATTTTTTAATTATTCTCATTTTTTTACCAGGGAAACTGATACTCGAAGAGATTAAATAGCGTGTCCAGGTTCACATAGCCATCCTATGGAAAATCAAATCTTCCAATTCACGTAGGTGAGGAGAGGTGCCTGTCCCTACGGTCCCCAACAGTCTAGGAGTGGGAGGGCGGTGGTGAGTTGCCCACACGCTGATTCACACACGCTGGTCATCAGTGAACTAGCAGCTTAGTCTCTGCTCTCGTGTCGCACTGAGACAATTCAGACCACAGACGAGTAAACAAAAATACAGATAATTATGGGTCCTGGAAGTGTTGTTAAGGCAACAGTGCCCCAAGAAAGAATGATGTCCTCTTCCTTATTAAAAATTCTGTCCTCTGGAGTCCTCCCCCTTGCAAGATAAAGGCAGAGCCTTGATTCATAAACCTAAGAGAATGTGCTCAAGAACAGCTTTGCACGGTGACTAAGGACATGAACTTTCTCTCTGGCCACCATGGAAGACTCAGCTCTGCCACTAGCTAATTGAATGACCTGGGACAAGCTGCTGAAAACTCTACAGCCTTCAGCAAATGAAGAAATGGGTGCAGATCTGGCATATCACATCGATAGGAGTTTCAAATGTATTTTGTCCTTGTCATTACTTCCCTCCCACACCTGAAAGTCCTTCCAGACGCTGCCTGTGATGGCAATGGAAAACCGTGGCCTCTAGAGATTTTAGAACTAGTCTTGGGGAGTTGGTGCAACTGGATGAAAACCCCCACTTGCCAGCTCTTGTCAGTGACTCCCTCACCTGTCCTCGGATCCCTCTGCCTTGGTTATGCTCCCTGGCTCCCAGTGCATTTTCATCCCCAACTGCAAGCTTTTCTGTCTCTTCGTGGTAGCCTGGCCTGCAGTGGAACTTCTGCAGGTGCAGAGAATACAGCCACAGCGCCTCTGCAGGCTGATGGAGACAATGCCGCCGTTCCTCCTTGCAGGACTTTGCTTCCCGCTACACCCTCGCTTGTCCTCATCCCCCTCCAAGCCACACGTCCCAATATCTCACAAGGGGACGCTTCCCAATAAATAAATTCCTTTCTCAGGAATCCTCTTCCCAGGGTGTGCTTCTGGAGAACAAACTTAAGATAGGCTGGTGTTAATTGGTCCAAGGACTTGCTTTAAGACATGGTCAGATATAAACACTTGTGTGAGAAAGGTTTCTGTCTCTGCAAGGCTTGACACACACAGCTTTGGTATTCTCTGAGAATTTGAGAGTGGGCAAATAGGCATTTTGTCCTTCAGTATGAAGGATGGAGCCCTATCAGAGTTGAGAAGCGTAAACACGGTGATACATTTTGGGACAAGATGCACCTTCTGGGCGGCAGTCACTCGTGAATCAGAGTCATCAGACTTTCCATTGTTGCTTGTACCCAAATGGAATGTTTCCCAGGCAGAATTCAGAATGTGCCAGAACAGGCAAGGGTTTCTGAGATGCTCAAAATAACGATGAAACTGTAACCTTTTTAGTGAAATTCAACTAAGAATATGAGTGAAATATTCATCATTTGAATGTTTAGTGGAATTCTAAGAGGATCTCTTTATCCTTAAAGCTGTAATGGTTGGTAGATGTACCTTGTAGACACACAATAATTGCATCCACTCTCTAAGGTGGCTTTCAGTTAGATTAAAACATACTTAGGATTTTATTTAAGAATAAGAATTGACAATGTTCTAGTTAGACATGATTTCCAGCCCAGCCTCCTGTATCACAACTTTGGCCATAGGGCCTTAGATATGAAATTTCTGATTTTATGGTCAGAGCTTTAAGAATTTAAAGATAATCCAGCCCAATTTTTCCCTTCTAGTTTTCTACATTTCCAGTTTTTTCACAATGAGTATGGAGATAGATAACATACACATTTGCATATGTGTACACACGTGGATATGTTCAATTATACTGCTTTATGTGTGCATATAAATGAATATGTATGTATCTGTGTATATGCAAAGAGTGATTACTTTTATAATATAAAATTTCTAAATTAAGCCATCTTCAACTGTATGGATACTTAAAGTAGTATAATGAAACAGTTTTGCTTATGTATTATCAAAGTATTTTTATAAGTAATAAAATTTAATGCTGATGGTGGGGGTGTAAACTGATATACTCCTTTGAAAACAATTCAACAAGCATCTTTATAAAGTTTATAATTCAGCAGTCCCACCCCTATACAATTAAAATGTTTAGAAAGCTTCATGTACAAACACTTTGATAATATTGAATAATAAGTTTTCTACGTTTTATTAAAGTATAACATACATTTCATAAATGTAAACTTCAGTGATTTTTCCACAAACTGAACCCACCCATGTGACCATCACCCAGAGAAAGAAGCAGGATATTACAAGCACCCCAGAAAGCACCGGCTTTTTAAAGTGGAAACAAATTAATGTTCCACAATAGAGAAAAACTGAAAGTGGGACAAATTGAGCAAATGGTAAGCAAGTCAAAGCCACCTAGAAATCCCAAAAGCAATGCGCAAAGCAGCCAGTTTGGAAACCCCTGTGGTTCACGGTCACCAACTTGTAAGAGAACAATGCCCCTCCCATTGGAGAGCCGTATTACTGGAGATGCGGTCAAGGCGATGGGAAATTGTACCAAGCAGCCTTGATGGGGACACCTGGGAGAAACACGCAGCAGAAGTCCTAGGTGTGAACTGAGCTCAGTCATGCAGCAGGGGTCATGCCACACACTATGGTTATATATAAACTGATACACTCCCTGAGCAAATGCTGAAAGTGAGTAGCGGTCACAGAGGGGAGAAGCAGATACGGATGAAGAATAGAGACATACGTCCTCTGTGCTGAGAAAAGACGTAAGCCACCATTTTGAATCATAAAATGAACGGGAACATCAAGCCAGATTATAGCCAGACACTGGTCAGAAAGTCAAATTTAACCAGTTGGTTCTATTACCAGCCATTACCATCTGGCTTAGCTGATGGTATAAGAATGCTAAATTAACTATGGCTCTCAGGCTTAGATCAGAAGCAAGAGAAAGCATTTCAGAGGCCAGAGCAAAGAAGCTTCTAGGCAGTTAAAAGGCAGAGCAGCGATATTCCAACAAATAAAACTAATACTCGGAGTAAAGCTCTTGAAGTTGGGAGGGTGGAACTCTCTCCCCCAGTGGCCTGGGCTTCAGAGGGGAAAGAGAGCACCAGATAGTGGAATCAGTATAGACGGTCCAGGTCTCGTGGGCCTGTGTCAAAGAGAAGAGAGGGGTCTAGATGGACAATCTCTCCAGGCCTTCCATGGGACCAATGTCACTGCAACATAGGGTCCCTCGGTTTAGATAAAAACAGAAGAGTGCCTCCTTCTTGGTCTGCACAGATTCCTTTTTCTTTCAACAAACAGTTATAAAAACACTATTACACACCAGGCACTCTTCTAAACACCCAACACACAGTGGGGAGAAAGATGCCACCACCTAAGCTGTAATAACAGAGGCACATTTACCAGCAGGCTAATGAAGTTGCAGATTCAGCCCCATTTCAAGGCCTGAATCTAATTTTTTAAATGATTTTGCATTCTTTTCTTTTTTAAAGGGCCCCCCTCGAAAGTGAACAAGCTTTGGGTCCCTCAGACCCTGGCCCTGCGTCTGCAGATGAGTTCTGTGGAGAACAGATTTCCATGCTGACGCCACCAGTGTTTCATTGTACACTTTTATTTATACACACGTCATTCTTTGCCTAAAACCCTGAGCCCCTTTGTGTTACAGATGTCTCCAATTCATCTTTGTGTCTCTGATGTTCAATGAATATTTGTTTTAAAAAAATCAATAAGTAAAGGAACTTTAATTAACTTATAGTTTTCAGTTTACTGAATAATCAATGGGTTTTTTTTATTAAATCATAGCAGTGTACATTAATGCAATCATGGGGTACAATATATACAATTTGAAATATTTTCATCGAACTGGTTAACATAGTTTTCGTGGCATTTTCTTAGTTATTGTGTTCAGACATTTATATTCTACATTTAGTAAGTTTCCAGGATTCTAAACAGTTGATTCTGACCAGTTTTGCCAGATTTTTTAATTTCCTTTTTGGAGTAATGGAATATAGAGGTTCCTATTCTGTCATTTTCTCAGACATCTCTTAACCACATCTTGATTGCACTAATTTTTATTTATGTTTTCCCATAGTTTGTTTCTGTCAGGTATTATGTTTATTATCCTCTTTCTTCCACTGTTTTGAATTTGATTTAATTTTCTCTTTTGTAATCTTCATGTGGAATTTTTGATATTTGACTTTTCAACCTTTCTTCTTCTTTAATATATGTAAGATTAGTAGTCCCCTGTAAGTGGTATTACAAGACTCTTAATTGATTCTATCAGTCATTATCTATTAATTTTATTTATGTATTTTATTTTATGTTTTTGAGACAGTCTCACTTTGTACCCTTGGTAGAGTGCTGTAGTGTCATAGCTCACAACAACCTCTAACTCCAGGACTCAAGTGATCCTCCTGTCTCAGCCTCCTGAGTAGCTGGGACTGCTTCATAGCTCACAACAACCTCTAACTCCAGGACTCAAGTGATCCTCCTGTCTCAGCCTCTTGAGTAGCTGGGACTGCAGGACCCACCACCACACCAGCTATTTTTCAGAAATGGGATCTCACTCTTACTCAGGCTGGTCTTGAACTCCTGACTTCAAGTAATTCACCTGCCTTGGCCTCCCAGAGTGCTAGGATGACAGACATGAGCCATCACACCTGGCCGCACTATTTATTAATTTTAAAAGTCTTAGGAGAAATAAGGGAAGAATTAATAAAATATGAGGTCAGTCCTCCAAAAACATAAGAAATGAGAAACAGGAAACATGAAGCAACTGAATTAAGTTAAAGTAAATGATGAGAATGCAGACAGAAACCAGCCATGAAGCCTTTACATAATATTAATATATAAATAGACTTAATACCTCAAGTATGCAGAGATGAAGTTCGTCAAGTTGGACAAGAAACCACGTGATGCTAATGAGACAGGGCCACGCCACTGTGAACGTTAACCAAAAGAAAGCTGCTTAGCTCTCCCAACATTTTGCAAAGTAAAGGCCAAGGCGATGAGCCTCGCTAGACATAAAAACATTCCATAATGTTAAATAAGTTGATCAGTCAGGAAGGTGAATGCGTAGGTAGCCCCACAAACAAGAAAATATACCAACAGTTGGCAGGACAAAAATAAAGCAGAGCAATACACAATCAGTGTGAATGACCGCAGCAAACAATAACTGATAACGTGAGAAGATAGGTCAGGGAGGGTATGGATCTGGACAACTGATGAAAGACCTAATCGATAAAAGGGAAACGTTGCCCCCACAGCAGCAGAATGCATGTTTCTTTCTCACGGGTATAAGATCGTTTACTAAGATTGGCCATATGCCAGCCATAAACAAAGCCTCAACAAATTTTATAGGATCAAAATTATCCAGATGAGATTCTCTGACCACAGTGGAATTGTTAGGAATTAGTCAATGCTCTACTGCTTAGAAATTATACAATTCACCTACAAATAATCCATGGTGAGAGGAATTCCTACTTGCAATCACAGCACACTCTGACCCGAATGATGAAATATTCCAGAATCAGGCCTCTCCAGCACACAATACCGGCTCCAGTGTTAAGGCTCAGGTGTGTCCTGACTGGGCCAGCACATCCTTGGCCACCCGTCAGCTACTTAAATAGTACCCACTTGTCGGAGTCATAACTTTACACCATCTACAGAACCACAGTCTACCCTTAACCCAGGGAGCATTCTTTAAGTCTTTGTTGGTAACAAATACCTATTACTAACCTCTTCTGGTTCTCCTTGGTAAGGTATATCTTTGCAAAGAGGAAGATATTCCTTCATTCTAAGCAATGAGAAAAGAGTTTGAAGCTTTAGAATCCTCAGGTCACCCCAAGACTATTCATCTCTTCTTGCCCTTTTAAGTCGTCACCTCAGAGAGACCCAAATACCCTTGACTTCCAAAGGACAGACTTCTTGCCATGAAAGTTTCATTTCAATTCCTATATCCATAGCCCCACTCAACATCTCCTCAAGCGGCATACTTAATGTGAAAGTCTGTTTAATTGCCAGTAAATAGTGGAATAATCTTTTGAAACAATGTAGCAAAAATAATTAATTGAAATAATCTCAGTATATTTCATGTGGTAATAACCACTTACGTAAGATTACCGCCACAAAAAGAAAAGACCCAGAGAGAGGCAGTGTGGTGCGCCTTACATGGTAGGCTTTGCGATAAATCCTTCCTTCATTTCGCCTACCGGTTATTTTTATTTTCTTCGTAATTTTTTTTCAGCTGAATGCAGTAAGGAATTATTACCTTGTCAATTGTCAATGGAACTGAATAATTGGCAGTGTATTGATCTTAGAGCTTGGAAATGAATGCGTAAAACGAGAATTCAAAAGCGGAGGCATAAAACAACGCTTAAGAGGAAGATAGTTTTCCCAGGAACCAGGAAACTTAAACGTTCATTCATCCAACAGTACAATATCCCATTAAATCAATGATTCCACCTGAGGTTAATCGTTTTCATCTGACGCTCCCTCACAGTCATGTGAAGCCAGAGTTTGCACTTATAGTAACAAGAGATGAAGACCACATAGCCCAGCAGTGGAGAGCTCCTGCTTTGCACAGGTGCCGTTTCTTACATTTGGTCTTTCATGTCTTCTGACAGCTCTGCAGAAGCTGAGCTTTAGGGAGAAGGAGAATCAGAAAGAAGAGAATGTTTTGAGTGCAGCAAGATGTGTTGTAATCAGGTGCAGTGAGGTGACAGATGTGGAGGCAATTACCTTTCAAAGAAGCGTTTACAACTCACAGTTCCCCAGGGAGTAGATGTGCCACAGTGGGTGGTGACACCTAGGAGCCCCCTGACCGGTGGTGCCCCCTGGGAGTCCCAAGGTCACCAGCAGGCAGAGCAGGCAGGTGGGGGAGCAGGGCCCAGGGGCTGCAGTGCGGATTCCAGAGGGAAGAATGAGCAAGGGCAGGGTGGGCATGATAGGCAGGGCTGAGTCCCGGATAGTTGGCAGGTTCTGAGCTTGTCAGGGTGGTCTCTCATTGTCTAGGGCCTGGCCCTGAAGTGACTTAGGGCAGGAGAAATACTAGCTTAGTGTGTGAAAGTTATGTAGAGAAGGTGGCTGGGGCTGTGAGGTCTGGATCGGTTGGTTTGTCTGGGAGAAGAGTGCTCACAGGTGCGGGATTTGCTTTCTCTGAGAATTAGTCTGGGGAAGGGCAGTCTTCTTCCAGGGTTACTGAGGCCTGAATGTTACAGCCTGCAAGGTCATTGTCTGGTGGTCAGGAGGAAGCTGATGGACTGAGAAGGCAGAGGCTGCACCCAGAAAGAGTTGAATAGCAGCCCCCAAGGACAGAGGGAGACAGGAGGGATGTAGCGAATCCATCCCACAGAGAGTTTGGGAGGAAGAGTTTTTAAAGGTGCGGTAGGACCTCTGTAAGTTGACCACCCAAGGGACTGTAACAAACTGGTCAACATAAGGGACTAGGCTTACTGGACCTTGGGGACATGTGGTGCATGTCCAGCCCATGAAAATCAGGTCTCCTTACAGAGGTGGTCCATGTAGGGAGGTGGTCAGCCATGGGGATTCTGCTGTAGTTTGGCAGGTAGAGGGCTGGGGCAATTGTGTCTGCTAATTGATTGGGTTTGGGGGGAAACCAATAGTAATAGTCTGCTGAGTCAGTTTTGTGGTATGGGCCACTGGTCTGGGTGGGTCAGCCAGTTCAGCAGAAGGCAGGGCCTGTAAGTGATCTCAAAAACTAGCCTGAGGTTTCACGGGGCTGGTGTTATCTGTGGGCTGAGAATCTTTGTGGCCATCAGCTACGTGACTCCCAAGTAGTGAGCAATTATAAGACAGCGAGTGAGGGAACCGGGGCCGGTTTGTACGTATTTTATCCTGGTCACTGTTCTCACGTGTGGCCTTTTATTAACTTTATAAAGAGCAGTTTCACTAAAGATGTCGAAACAACAAAGTACAGAAAGTTAAGAAACCTTGACCATGCAAAGAAATTCAGACTTTCTGTTTGGATCGTAAGGATACTAGGATTTTCCAGGAACTTTTTAAGAAGCAATAGCAGAGAGCTCGGAGTCGCAGAGCCTAGAGAAGGTGGCCGGGGCTGTGAGGTCTGGATCGGTTTCGAGTCCGAGTCGGGGGTAGATGGTCCTGCACCACAGGTGGAGGAGCGATCGAAACAACTTGGGGAAAGGTACAGTGACCATCTCAGGTTCTGTTTCCCAACTCTCAAGGCAAGGGCTTGAGCGTCGGCCATTTATTCAGAAGGGAGAAAGGAGGGAAGTGAATGAGGGAGACACCCTGAAGCCTGGGCTATTCCTCTGGCAAATGAAGATTAGTCATGCGGTGGACTCCTAGAGATTGTCACCACCCCAACGGGGACCTGGGCTCTCTGCCACCAACTCCCCTGCCCCACGCACACACACAATCTTTTTATTTTTTCTGAGACAGAGTCTCACTATGTCACCCTGGGTAGAGTGTTGTGGCACCACAGCTCACAGCAAGCTCAAAGTCTTGTGCTTAAGCGAGTCTCTGGCCTCAGTCTCTCAGAAGCTGGGACTACAGGTGCCTACCCCAACGCCTGGCTGTTTTTTGTTATTGTTTTCATTGTTGTTTAGCAGGCCCAGGCCAGGTTTGAACCCACCAGCCCCGGTGTATGTGGCCGGCGCCCTAAACACTGAGCTACGGGTGCCGAATCACACACCTACCATCTTGGAGGTTGTTCCAAGAGAGGGGCAAGTGAGTGTCAATGCTGCCTCATTCCCGGCCATAACAGCATCAGGTGGGAGCTCCCAGTGTGCAAGGAAGCTGCAGACAGAGAGAGGAGCCGGCCGGCACTCGGGAGGGCAGGTGGACCCCGGTGGGCGGAGAGCCTCTCTGGGGAGCTATCAACAGGGTCTTCTGTAGCTAAAGAAGGAAATATTGGGAAATAGTCTCTCTCTGAAGAGCAGGGGCACCTTGGTTTTATGCCCATTCATCCGGGAGAGAGAATTTATGGAAAACAATAATTGACTCCCAGTTTTCCTGTTTGGTCTGAGGACAAAAAACGGCATCTGTGTCTAAGGCTTCGATCTGCGTACAGTCTCCCGTGAACTACGAAATGTGTGACTCCCGGTGAGTCAACGGGAAGAAAAATAGCTCAGAACCAAAATTTACGTCTGACCTCTGCCGAGCGCAGAGACGGTTTACAAGTCACCGCTTTATATTCATTTCAAGATCCTTTTATAATCTCATTCTCACTGTTCTTTCTCTTTTTATTCTGAATTTAAATTTATGATTTGTTGCTATATTTTATGTGTCTTTACAAGATGTCTTGCTTCTTTTCTTGAACAGAATTCTGGTGCTAGTGAGGGATCTTGGCTACAAGTGTCAGACAAGTGCTTCGGAATAGGTTCAACAGAAAGAGTAAGAATGTCTTGGCTTACGTAACCAGGGCGATCAGGGGAAACGCCCTGCTCCGGGCATGGCCAGGTCCAGGAATTCAGATAATTTTGATACTACTTTCGGCGTCTTCTCTGTCTCTCTCTCTCTCCTTCCTTCCTTCTCTTTCTCTCCCTTTATCGCTTTTCTGTTCTTTCTCTTATGCCTTTCACCTTCCTACCTGTTGGTTTTATTCTCAGATCATTCCTGTTAGTGGCATCAAAGGACAACTGGTTCTTATCAAACGTGCAACTTATGAACCCAGAGGCACAACAGAAACTTTGGAAGTCCCCTCTTGTTTGGCGGTTTGCAAATTTCTTTGGTGGGTTCTGCCAAGTTCTGTTTAGATCAACTTTCCACCTCTGCAAAGAAGCCTTTAATCCTAGAGGCCTTTGAAATGAACAGGCCATCAAAAGGAGAAGGAGACGGCAAAAAGGGGGCTACATGGAGACCAATGAGCCGCCCCAGTCTGTTGCTGTAGGAAATACTCAGTCTGATAACTAGAGGTGGCAGCCAGAGGGTGGGGTGGAGGTACAAGCAAGCCACATATTTCAGACTTTGCTGAGCACTTTACATGGGGCCTGTCGTGTAATCCCCGCAAGAACTCTATCAGGTAAGGTCAATTGGTACCCACATTTTACAAGTGGGGCTAATTCAGTACAGCTATTAAATGATGCAGATCGCACTCAAAGGCATAGAGGTTGCTCCGAAGCCAGGACGCTTACCCCCGAGGTAGAGCTGGCTGGGCAGCCGGAGGGAAGGTAATGCCCTTCTCTCTGAAGAGGACCAGTGCGGCTGGGTGGGTGGGAGTGGGGTAGAGACCCTGGCTACTTTTGAACTTGGTAAGTTTGAAATGCCTTTGTGGCGTCTGCCAGTTAGTTGGACAGTTAGACATGTGTGCATGGAGTGATGAGAGATTTGGGGACAACACATAGAACTTGGGGGACTATGAAATCATAGGCAAAGTGTGATCTCCTGGGCAGAGGAAGCGGTGTGAGAGAGAGGCGAGCGGAGACTCCAACCTTCACAGTTCCATGACCAACAGCAGGAGACGTAGAAGAATTTTCCAGAAAGAGGAAATACTGATTAGCAGCAGCCCAGGGAAGAGCATTTCAGAGAGAAGGCAGGGCTTACCGTGTCCAATTCTCCTTTGGCAGGATGAAAACTGAAACAGGCCCCTTGGCGTGAGGGACTCGGTTCCCATAACAGAACCATCTCACTGAGTAATGGAGAACTAGATGGGAATGAGTCAGGAGTAGGTGGGTGTGCGGGTGTGAATAGATGAACTTTGGAAGTATGAGCAGCCCTGTGGGGCGGTGTCGGGGGAGATGTGTGGGGACCACAGGAAGGAGGACATAACACGGTAGAAATTTATGGATTCAATTTGAATACAGGAAGCTTCCGTATCAACTCGTCTTCTGCTTTCTTTCCAAGAACACATATTTTCTAGCTCTGTTCACTGGAAAAGCCCAGGAGCAGTGACAACCCAATAGTGGTAAACATCCTGCTATCAGACCATGGCTGTTAAATGCCACCTCTCCCCAAGAGGACACGAGCATTCTTTCTTTCGTTTTTCTTGAGACAGAGTCTCAAGCTGTCCCCTGGGTAGAGGGCTGTTGCATCACAGCTCACAGCAAACTCCAACTCCTGGGCTCAAGCGATTCTCCTGCCTCTGCCTCCCAAGTAGCTGGGAGTACAGGCGCCCATCATGACACCTGGCTATTTTTTGGTTGCAGCCGTCAATGTTGTTTGGCGGCCCAGGCTGGATTCGAACCCGCCAGCTCAGGTGTACGTGGCTGGCGCCTTAGCCGCTTGAGCCCCAGGAGCGGAGCCACACACAGGGATTCTGACAACAGAGGGTGTTTGCAGGTCTGAAGCCTGCGACATCTTGTGCATGAAGGCAGCGAAGCTTTCAAAGACCCTTGGGTCACGTCAGGACAACACAGGAGCCCAAAGATGGGCTTCTTATGGCCAGCCATGGGGCAATTGAGGGCATCGATAAAATCGTTAATAGAGCAATGGTCTAAGAAATCTGCAGGAAGGAAGAAAAATGAGAACAAAGGAGCCTGGTGAGTTGGGAGGTGGGGGTGGTAGATAGACCAGAAGTCCCAGTGAGATCTGGGACCCCGTGGGGGAGGAGTGGACATAGGAGACGGGAGGAGGGGGCTGCAGGAGTGGCAATTTGCAGTGTGGGGTGATTTGGCACAATGACAGCAGGGCTAAGGGGTGACAGGGACACAGAGAGCCCAGACAGATGGGAGAATGTAGGGAAGACGTCTTCTTCTGCCTGGGCCACCATGCCCACCTTACAAACTGGGCGGCATGAACCATGGTCAGTTTTCTCACAGCTCTGCAGGTGAAGTCCAAGGTCACGATGCCTCAGCCGCCTTTCCTGGCTTGCAGGTGGCACCTTCTCCGGGGTCTTCACACGGTCTTTCCTCTATGTGTGGATTTTAGGAGAGATCTCTGATGTCTCGTCCTCTGATGAGGATACAGGTGCTACCAGGGTAGGGTCCCATCCTTGGGGCCTCATCTACCTTTAATTACTTCCAAGTGCAGTCATGTTGGGGGTAGGGCTTTCACATATGAAGTTTGGGGAACACAGTCTAAGTCTACAGGGTGTCCCAAAAGTTGCCCGTAAAGTCACCATACCTAGAGAAAGTGGGAAATTGTAGTTAATTGTACCTACCTCTATTTACAAAGTATTCACTACAAAATTTTACAGAATACTTACAATATATTTCCTACATGTTGGCCACCTCTTTGTAAGATGTTGTAATAAATATTTTGTAAAGGTACATTTAGCCACGATTTTCCATTTACCCTATGTATGGTGGCTTTCAGGACACCCCATATAATGGAAGACAAGGACCCCCAGGACCAGTCTCTATGAAGGATGAGCTCTGTAAGTTGGTTAGACTAAGTCAGAGTAAGTGACCAGGACTTTGGAGGTGAAGAGCGAGTTAGCAAAATGGGGGGAACTCAGGGAACCAGAAATTTTGACAAGAAGGAACAGATGTCTGACATCTATAATGGCAGGTGAAGAAATTCAATCTCACCTTGGCCCTAAGATTCTCAGTGAACCAGTTGGAAGGGTTTCTGGGCCCCACTGTCCCAGTTCCACGAGAGTGTTTGGTCACCTTGCACAGGTTAGTAGAACAGAAATAACAAGTTCACATCTTTCTACTCAACATGATTGGAATTTTACCTTTAAAAGAGCTTGTTGAGGTTGATGGGATGAGCAGATGAAGAGTCTTCCTCTTACATCTATCAGCCAAGCTTTCCTCTTTCTTAATCGTTATTCTTTCCCGAGCGCTGGTGATATTTAGAAGTCTGGGCCATGTTTTCTTGCAGCAATTATGTGAATTTAGTTAAATGGCCTCTCTGTTTACAAATGCAGGCGCAGCAGAAAGGTGTTGGGAGGCATCTCTTAATTGTGCTGCAGTGGGCAAACTTCTGGGAGTTGGGATGGACGATTGGGCCTTCTGGCTTATTCCTTTTCTGACGCGGTGCGGTGGCTTTGTGTAAATATACGGGAGGGATGCACAAGCAATTTCTGTGCCTGTGAAGTATTTTCAAGCATTAATTATTTTCATTATTAGCTTCACTCCATTGCAATCACTCATCAAACCAATTTCTTTGAAGTATGAGGATGAAATTTCAGATGGGGCATTCAAGTTCTTTTAATTGCGCTCAGAGAAAGAATTAGCTGTGAGGTCCGTATTTAGAAGCATGGGGGTCTTTTGCCACACAAGATACATCAAAGCCCAGGCAGCTCTGGGTCTTTTCCAGCAAAGCATTGTGGAAAAGAGAATGGGGGAGAAAAATGACAAATCAACACAATTAAATCTGAAATTGCTGGCTTCCAAAATAAATTCATTCTTCTGAATCAACATTGTTTTGATTTTTAGATTAGGTTTGTTTTTCAAAGCCATGTTTTCCCCAAACTGATTATTTTTGGTATTTTGTACGCACTTGTGAATTTCCAGCAGAATGTTAATGTCCCTGACCTATTTTGTGTGTCAGTCGTATTGTGTGTGGGGGCGGCCAAGCCAGTGTCTGGGATCACAATAGATGGAGATGAAATGTGTCCCACCCCAGGGCCCAAAGCTCTCCCTCTCTTTCTTCTGTAACCACAACCACATGACCGGAGTTCCATGGCCAGAGACAGCAAGTGATGCCCAGGCCTGTGCCCAAGGAGCTTCCCATCCTGAGGGGGGAGCAAGGATTACACCCATATGAGGCGGGCTGTCATACTCGGGGACGAGAATGAGAGGGACGAGGTGTTAGAGACATTCAGAGGGCAGGTGGGCATCTGACCTCATCCAGGGGCCTCAGGGTGGTCTTCACAGCAGGGAAGCCCTGGCGGGGGCTCGTAAAGTGTGCTAAGAGCTGTCTGCCATCCCAGTGGGCCTCCTCGTGGCTGGATCACATTGTGCCAAGTCCCCGTATCACAGAGAGTAGAACTTCAGGTGCTGTGAGATTTATCACTTTCTCCATTCTCTTTTTTTCAATTCTTTATTAAATCATAACTATGTACATTAATGCATTTATGAGGTGCAATATGCTGATTTGATATACAATGTGGAATGCATACATCTAGCTGATTAACATAACCATCTCCTTGCTTACTTATTTGTTGTGGTAAGACATTCATACTCTATTCTTAATAGTATAGAAATGTACCATTGCATTATACACACTAGGTGAGGTCCCCCCAAGTACCCTCTCTCCTCCCGCCCTCCCCTCCCCTCCCCTCTCCTCCTTCTTCCCTCCTCCTTTCTGGACTATAGTTATGTTTTACCATTCCTTGAATGTGTAGGTGATTATATACTGATTTCATAGTAGTATTGAGTACATTGGATACTTTTTTTTCCCATTCTTGAGATACTTTACTAAGAAGAATATACTCCAGCTCCATCCAGGTAAACATAAAAGATGTGACGTCTCCATCTTTTTCATGGCTGCATAGTATTCCATGGTGTACACATACCACAATTTGTTAATCCATTCATGGGTCTGTGGGCACCTGGGCTGCTTCCATGACTTGGCAATTATGAATTGGGCTGCAATAAACATTCTGGTGCAAATGTCTTCACTTTAAAATGATTTTTGATCATCTATGTAAATAATAGGGGGATTGCAGGATCAAACGGTAGGTCCACTTTTAGTTGCTTGAGTATTCTCCAAACTTCTTTCCAAGAAGGCTGTATCAGCTTGCATTCCCACTAGCAGTGTAGAAGTGTTCCCTTCTCTCTGCTTCCACACCAACATCTATAGTTTTGGGATTTTGTTATGCGGGCTAATCTTACTGGAGTTAGATGCTATCTCAAAGTAGTTTTGATTTGCATTGCTCTGATTTTCTTTTTGTCCATCTCATGAGAGGCTTTGCATCTCAGTTTGAGGGCTGCAGCCTGGGAACTGAATTAGGAGACTCCCTCACTCTGTCCAGTACGCTCATCTCTACAGGTGCATGAGGCCAGTCTGTCCAGCGCCATAATTTAACACTCAGGAAAAGCTAAGTCAGGTTGTTATTCTGGGGCTCTGTGAAGAAAACAGAGCCAGTTTTCAGTTTGTGTTAGTTCAGTCACAACTCTTCAGGGAAGAGAGAGGTAAGGTTGCTAGAAAATTGATGGATTCCTTGACAGAGTAGGCTCCATCATGAGCTCAGGAAAATGTGTTTCTCGCTAGTTCTGCTAATGGTATAAAGAGCCAAACACAGCTTACACTTTCTCCCTCTGCCGAGCTGTAGACTGAGGCGGGGTGTGCATGTGGGTTCTGTGATGCTATCACAAGGTGGGTCAAATGCCGCCATGGCTACCTACCTTTCTCCGGTCCTCCTGCCATGTTGGGAAAATATAGTACAATAAAAAATGTTTGGTCCTTGTCCCCTGTTCCTGGCATAGGTCTCCCATAACCCTTGGGATTTTTCTTTCCAGGTGGTAGGAGTATGTCTATTATTCGTAACAAGCCCCTTTTGATCACACCAGAGTCAATGCTAACGCAGTGACCCACGGTGGATCCCTGGAGAGCTCTGGGTTGTGGTTGATGCCAGAGAGAGGGGCCTTGTGATCAGAGGGTTAGAACTTGCAGCCCTCCCAACCCCGACCTCTGGGGATGGCAGAGTGCCCAGAAATTGAGTTCAATGACCGATGGCTAGTGGTTTAATTAATCATGTCTATGTAATGAAGCCTTCCTAAGAATGCCTAGATGACGGGGTTTGGAGAGCTTCCAGCCTGGTGAACACGGAGAGGTGTTGAGGGGTGGCTCACCTGGAGGGGCCTGGGAAGCCCACACCACCCCCCACACCTTGCCTCCTGTTTCTTCCATGTGGCTGTTCCTGAGTTGCACCCTTTATAACAGACCGTGACAGTACGGATAGCACTTTCCTGAATCCTGTGAGTCATCCTGAAGCTTAACAGACCTGGAGGAATTCACAGTAACCCTAAATCTGTAGCCATCCAGGCAGTTAGTGCAGGTGACCTGGGGACTGGACCCTTGTGGCTGGCATCTGAAGTGGGGCCATCTTGTGGGACTCGCTCTTTGCCTGTGGGGCCTGTACCAGTTACAGGTGGTTAGTGCCAGATTTGAATTGAATTCACCCCGTTGGTGTCAGAGGAGGTAAACTGCACTGAAACCACACCGATTGGTGGTAGACTGAGCGTAACTAGCATGTTAGGCCCGTGGATCCACTCCGGGTATGACTCAGAAATGTCCCTGTTTGGAGGCGTCTTTATTTGTCACAGTCAGACCAAGACTTAGGGCATCATAAGTGTGTGTGTGTGTGTTTATTGAGAGAGACTAAAACATAGATGCCCTAGAGGCAGCAGATACAATCTAGAATGGGGAGATTTAAGAAAGATCTTTCAAACAGTTCCACCCTCAGATAGTGAATGAATCAGAATATCAACTTCTAAGTGAAAACAGATGAGATGAGAGAAGCGCATTGAGCTGGTTTTAAGACGTTCAGAGAGGTTTTGCTAAGAACGCGGGTTCTCCAAGTGCTGCCTGAAACCTGCTGGCATTGAGACATGCTGTCACGGAGCAGGGAGCCGGGCTGGCGTTGGACTGCAGCACCTAACGTCCTCCACAGCTCTCGCTCTGCCGCTTCTAAACTACCTTTGTGATGCTATTCAAGAGCCTCTGAGGATCTCTCATTGCTGCTAACATATTTTGTTCTCTCCGCTCACTAAGGAGAGCTTTCTATTTCCTTTGTGGGTCAGTTCACAAACCTCAAAAACTAATAAGCTCAGTGCAAAACGCCAGCCAGGAACTGTTTACTTTTTGTTCCTAGACCATCTGAGCTGGTTTTATTAACACAGCCCTCATAATTTCTACATCTGCAAAAGCTTTGTGCGTTAATGTGCAGAAAAGATCAGACCCAGCACACAGCTTGTCATGCTCCATAAAAATTTAATGGGGAAATAAAATGCACCATTCAGGAGATCAATACTGTTATTCTCTTTCCGCAAACTGTGAATTATTGTTTTCATAAAATAATAATAATGCCAGCATATTGATATTGAATGGGGACCGGGCCTGTTGTCAAACATGAAGTCGTATTTAATTTTTTAATGCCTTCCTGCATAAACACCCACGTCTAGAACCTAGGCATCTGTCATTCTCTAAAGATAATGTAAACCAGGGATAATTCTGCTGGCACATTTTATGTCACTTCAGCAGAGCCACCACGTAGTGTTTCTGAACAGGCAGGAGTTAAAGACCTACCCAGGCCACCGTGGCCCTTGAAGATGCTTCAAGGATGCCTTTGAAGCATCAGGGGACTGGGGGTGACTGGGCTGACATCTCACTGACTCCCTTCAACTCCAATATCCATGATGACAGCGTCCTGCCCTGAGTCATGGTCGTTTCTTGGAAAGAGTGGCACCATGTGTCCTGAATCTCCTCCCTGAGGTCCAAACCATGCTGACCAAAGCTTCCCTTCAGGTCGCTTTGGTGAAATTGCGTTCAACATCAGGATGGGGCTCACTGGGTATAATCCCTCTCGCCATGTTTGCTTGGTTTTCTTCTGTCTTCATGCTGGTAACCCAACATGCCAACTCTGAGAAGTATCAGCTACTGCTGCTCTGAAAGCCTGTGATGCTTCAACAGATTGAAACCTGGTTTAGTGTTGCGAGTGATGGGAGCCTACGGTCTCCTGCCTTTCACCCACCCTAACTGGAAGCCCAGCTGCAGAACCACACCTGAAGCTTCTGGGCTGGAAGATATGTGGGCCCTGGAGCTGAGACAAGGCTCCTGGCTATAGCAGCCCATGTGGGATATGGTGGGAGCCTGGGATAGAAAGCCTGGGGCACAGAGTATGGGGTAAGCACTGAAGTTCTACGGATTCTCTGGTAGGGGAGAAGCTTCAGCTTGGTTCCTTGTCCTAGGAGGTCTGCTGGTTTCCTGGACCCCCACAAAGGGCTGGGGTGCAGGTAAACAGAGGGCAGAAAGGCTGCTGCCTCAGAAACCTCAACTTAACAGCTTAAGAAGGTTGGGAGGGGAGAGGCCCTATCTCTGAGCCTGGATCTCAGACAGGAAACTGGAGCCTTGCCACATGCTGCCCTCTGGAGCAGCAGAACCCCACCTTCAAAGTCTCTCTGCACCCAAGGCTCAATAGAGCCATGAGTTTCCAAAATAACAGTGCTCCAGAAAGACATGTACCTAGCATGAAGAAGAAACAGAGCACCCCAGGCAGATGGGCCCTTGGGAACTGGCTGCTTGAGAGTGAGTTGAGCAAAGCCATGAAGAACAATCATGGAACTCCAATTCCACCAGCAGCCCTTCTAGAAAACATCAGATTAACAAATTGTGATTCTTTTCTTATTGGAATATTGAATAGGTGAACTGAAAGTTAGGAATAAGTCACCGTAAAGACCCAAGTTAGTGGCCTAGAATAGGAATTGGAAAACTACAGCACACAAACCAATCCAGCTCAGCTCCTGTTGTTATAAATAAAACTTTATCGGAACACAGCCATCCTATCCATTTGCTTATGTCTATGTCTGCTTTTGCATTTTCACACCAGAGTTGAAAAGTTGGGACAAACCATATGGCACACAAAGACTAAAACATTTATTATCTGGACATTTGCAGAAGAAGTTTGCCTACTCCTAGCAGAGGAGAGACAAAGAAAGGAATTTTTCAAAACTCAAACAAAAACAGAGATAAAAATATTAGGAAGAAAAATGAAGGATGTTTGTCTAAAAGCCGAATACCATCCTGTTAGCAGGTCCTGAAGAAGAACAAAGGTGGATGGAGGGACAAAAGTTAAATAAATCCTAGAAATCAAGTTCCCTACATGAGCTAGTGGGTAGGCTCCATAAGGCAGGGTCTTTGTCCTGTGTCAAGGGCCTGCACAGTGGCTGGCACAAACGGGGTGCTTCGTAAATACTGTTGTGCTGGATTTCTGCTGTTCCTCCTCCAGATACACACCCCACTTTTGATCTCCCTGTTTTCCTTCCCAGGAGGCTGACCTGGATGAGCTGAATATATGGGATTTTCTGCCTTCCTGCTTCCCAGTGGGTTCTGCTGATAAGAGCAGGGGTCAGGTGGCAGAGCAAAGGACAAAACTGACAGTGTGGCATCTGTCACTTCCTGCCAGGTTGCTGCAGATCAGCGGTGTCCCACCACCGAAGGCCATGGCCACTGCCAGGGCACCCTCTCCACCAGGCTCTCTCCAGGTTTCAGAAACTTCCTCTGTTTGCCCCTCCAGGTCTAGGCGGTGACACTTCTTAGCACGCACATCCTGTTATTAACATCTTTCCAATCATCAGCTTGAGCATGGCGTCTGTTTCATGATAAGATCCAATGTCTATCTATGAATCAATCTATCTATCCATCCATCTGTCTGCCTATCATCTATCTGTTCATCCATCCTTGGATCTATCGATCTATTTATCGATCTATCCATCTATCTACCTATCTTTCTATCTATCATCTATCTATCTATCTATCCAGCCATCTGTTTGTCTATCATCTGTCTGTTCATCCATCCTTGGATCTATCAGTCTATCAATCTATTTATCCATCTATCTTTCTATCTATCATCTATCTATCTATCCATCCATCTGTTTGTCTATCATCTGTCTATTCATCCATCCTTGTATCTATCAATCAATCAATCTATCTATCCATCTATCTTTCTATCATCTATTATCCATCCATCTACCTACCTATCTATCTATCTATCTATTATCTATCTATCTATCTATCTATCCATCCATCTATCTATCTATCTATCTATCTATCTATCTATCTATTATCTATCTATCTATCTATCTATCTATTATCTATCTATCTATCTATCTATCTATCTATCTATCTATCTATCCCTTTGTGCCTGGTTTATTCACTTAGCATAATATCTTCAAAGTATATCTACATTGTAGCATATGTCAGAGTTCTCTTCCTTATTAAGATTTAACAATCTTCCATTGTATAGATATACCAAATTTGTTTATCCATTCATCTATTGACAACTAATTGGATTGTTTCTGCCTTTGGCTATGGTGAGCAATGCTATAATGAATATGAGTGTACATATATCTGTCTGAGTCTTTGCTTTCAATGCCTTTGGGGATATATCCAGAAGTAAAGTTGCAGGATGTGACTAATAGGAGTACTGAATGAATAGCTGTGCTAAAGAAAACTTTAAAATACCAGATATGAGAAGCTAAAACATTCCAAGTAGGACTAATAACAAAGATTATAAACTTTGGGACAATTCCAATCCCAAAGATGAGAAAAAAGAAAAACCACACATGTTTTTAATAAGGAAATGCAATATACCTGATAAAGACAAATGAAATTTGGCTCCTTGCCCTGATGAGCAAGCTTGAATCACACTGAACGTCCTATGGAGAATGAAAAATGCTGAATAAATAAAATTAAGCTAACTCAATTTGGAGGTATTGAAGAGTTCCCAAAATCTCTGGGAACTTCGAAGCAAACATAATGCTAATCAGGAAAATGCACAGAGAAGGGACCTCTAGTATTTGCTATCATTTTTCACTGAGATCTTTGCCAGTTTGTAAGCCGGAGGGCGAGAAGCTTAATAGAAAGTAAGCTTCTCCGAGGATAAGAAGCTGATCTGATCTTTTGACAGTCTCCTGATGCTGCAGAGATACCTTAAATTTCAGGACCTGACAAGGAAAAAGTATAGTGGCAAGCATATCAAATTTTTTATTCAGGAATCCTGAAAGCTACCCAGTAAAGTAAAGACTGAACAAGAAACAGACCAGTGCTGACAAAAGTGAAATCGGTTTAAAGTGATTTGACCCCTTTACTCAGCCTGCCTGCTGGAAGCAAAAGTAAATTCTCCCCAAAGGACGATGACACCACTTAGAATTTCAAATTATCACTGAAGCTTGTTTCTTATGTGATATTAGATTTTCAAATAAAAATTGATAGGCATATCAGGGGACAGAACCAAAGGGCCAAGACCCAAGGGAAAATATAAACAATACAAACAGGCCCACAGCTGCTCAAGACTTTGGAAGTGCCATACACAGAGTTTGCAAATGAAGAATGTGTTCCGGAGTACAGATGATAAGATGGGGAATTTCAGAACAGATCTAAAATCTGAAAAGAAAAATCAGTGAAAATTCTAGAAATAAAAAATTAAAATTATGAAAACTAAGATACCAAAAAGTGGGTAAAATGAAAGCTCAAATATAGGTGAAGAGTGGAAAAGGTGACACGGTAGAAAACATTCTGGTTAAACTAGTAAAACCGAGGAAGACAAAACTACATAAAAGTGTGGAGATGGGACAAGGCTCATAGCTCTAACACATGTGTCATTGGATTTCCTAAATTAGAAATGAGAACAAATGAACAGGAAACAGTATTGGAAGAGATAACAATGAGAATATTTTGAAACTCCTAAAAATTATCCTGCCACAAATTAAGAGAAGTATAAAAGAGATGAAAAATAAATTGACATTTTGATATAAGTAACACATTGGGAACAAATGCAAATGTAACCAACAAGCACAGAATATACCTTTTTTCAAGTTTACATAAATTTTAACCAAAATTTCCCAAATGGTAAAAAAAATTAAAGTATTAAAATATTTTTCAGAATATGTCAACAATATAATAAGTAGAAAATTCCCTCAATATTTAGGAATCACATATTATATTTATAAGTGGTGAATGATTCAAAAATATACCCCAACAAATTAGATATTAGAATATATTGGTAACTGAACAATAATGAAAATTTGACATTGCCAGGCACTCTGAGAGGCCCTGATTGGAGGATCCCTGGAGCTCAGGAATTTGAGACCAATCTGAGCAAGAGCAAGACCTTGTATCTACTAAAAGTAGAAAAATTAGCCAGGCGTTGCGGCAGGTTCCTGTAGCCCCACTTACTTGGTAGGCTGAGGCAAGAGGATCGATGAGCTCAGGGGTTTGATGTTCCTGTGAGCTGTGATGGTGACAAAGTACTCTACCCAGGGTGACAGAGTGAGACTCTGTTGGAAGTAAGGAAGGAAGGAGGGAAGGGAGGGAGGGAGGGAGGGAGAAAGGAAATATATAAACAACTATTTTTAGATAATGGACATAGGAAGTACATGGCAGCTGTCCTGTGGGGATGGGGACAAAGTGAGCCACAAGCTTGTCCCAGAGTAGGAGGCCAACCAACCCAAACAGAGCCCAGCAGCCTCACCGAATTGCGGACAAAGAGATTGGGATTCTCCGGAGCTAAAAAAGCCTCACTGGCAGGCCCTGACACACCAGAGGAGAGCGCTGCAGAGAAATCTGGACTCCAGAGGGCTGCAGAGAGGCCTCCTCAAATATTTGTCTGCTGAATGTGAAAAAGATAAAGCCAAGGCAGAAAATCTGGTCTAATTTTACCAACATAAGATATATAAATAATAAACTCCATTACAAAATAATATAAAAATTAAAATAAGAAATATTTGAAATATAGTAGCACCTATACCTTTATTTTAGTAATTATTTATTGCATTCTATTTTAAAATAGTTTAAATGAAGTTTGCTCTAGAAATGCAAGGCTTACTGAGTATTTTAAAATGTATTAACATAATCCCTTTTAACAGAAAAAGAGGAAGAAAATATATGTGATCATATCAATGTTGTTGAAAATGTATTTAATAAATAGATTTAATAAAATTTAGATACATTGATAAGAAAACCCAGAAGTAAAATAGGACTAAATGGATACTACTTAAATCAGGTAAAACTTAGTTACCAAAACCCAACAAAAAATATTATCCCACATGGCCAAACTCTAAGTCTGTTTTAATTAAAAGAGGTAATGAGGAGATTCCTGCTGTCATGATTATTACTCAATATTGTTTTGTACCATATGAAACAATCAGTATAAACATTAGAAAAGAAGAGATAAAGCTACCTTCTCAATTTGTATCTTGCTGATATGATTCTATGGCCAGAAAGTCTGAGATAGTCAAGTGAACAAACTACTAGAATTAAGAAAGACATTGGATGGTGTAGGTGGCTAAAAGGGAAATGCACAAAACCAAGTACGTTTTCTCTATTTTATCACTAAGCATCTGAAACAAAGGAACAACCAAAACGATATATGACTTGTGTGAAGGGGTAAGCAAGAGAGACAGGCTGAGTTCTGTGTTGCTTGTTTATTTGGTTGGTTGGTTTGGGAGATGATTTTGGAAATTGAAAAAAATAAATTTCAAAATAGACTGAAAGGCAGTCATTCAACAGATTCTGGTGGAGGAAGTGAATAGAAAATCTAGAAATAGATCTCAGTGTGGAGAACATTTTACTTCCCTGGGAACAGAATGGATTAATAAATAGTGTTAGGTTGGTTAGCCATCTTTCTGGAAGAAAATAAAGCTGAATTCTTTTCTTATGCCACAAGCAATATGAACTCTAAATGTATTAAAGACAATTGCAAAAAATGTAAAACACCCAGAAGAAAGAATTTCTAGGGTGGCGCCTGTGGCTCCAAGGGGTGGAGTGCCAGCCTCATGTGCCAGAGTTCAGACCCAGCCCTGGCCAGAAACTGCAAAAAAAAAAAAAAAAGAAGAAGAATTTCTAAACCAAGACCAGAGGCTTAGAAAATATAAGATAAAGTATATATTTGATTAAATCAAAAGAAAAGTTTTTGTTGGCAAGATATTAAAACTAAAGGGAGATTTCCAAAATACTTGCAATACTTATGACAGGCAAAGGGCCAACAGCTGTGAAATGAGCCTCTAAAAACTGACAGGTTAAAGAAAGATCCCTCGATGATATGGACCCAGTCTATCAGCACGCAGCCCACAGGAGCACAAGTCTGAGTGGTGAACGATGGGAAAGACACTTGTACTCATTAGCAGTCAGAAACAGACATTTTGAAGTTAAAATGAAATATCTCTTTACAACAATCAGATCATATCAAGGAGAACTTTAACACCTACTGTTGGCAAGATACCCCAAAGAGGGCACGGTTCTAGGCTTTTGGTGGAAATGTAAATTTTTAGAGCCATTTGGAAGGATTTGATAACATCAATTAAATTTCAAAATATGTATTCTGTCTAATCACATAAAAATGCCAGCACCCAAGGTTTATATATATATATATATATATATATATATATATATGTGTGTGTGTGTGTGTGTGTGTGTGTGTCTGTTTATGTGTGTCTATATATATATGTGTTATGGGTATATGTACGTATGTGTGTGTATGCATATATGTGTGTGCATATATAAAATATGTGTGTGTATGTATATACTATATACATATATATATAAAATGATAGTTTCTGCAGTTATATTTCAGGTGGTGAAAACCAGAACCCAACTTCACACTTCCCAAGAAAGGGAAGATGATAGAATGGAGCAGGGTACAATTACACTAATAAAATAGGAAATACTACTTAGGGTTTAAAGGCATGAACTAGTTATACCAAGACCCTGTTTCAGAAAACAATGACAAAAATGTTGGTGTTCATGAGACCATAGATATATTTGTAGATTGGTATTGATGATGAGGAAAAATATGGAAGGACAGGTAGTCATTTGCAAATATAGATTGATGATGACGGGGGGGGTGTGATTTCTGTGTGCAGGGAGGGTGCATGGGTGGCAGAGGGGCGAGCAGTAAAAACTTGCAGCGTGAATAACACAATTCCATAAACAAAAGTTCTCTCTGAAAAGGAATTGGAGGAAAGAGACTTTATTCCGGAGAACAATTTGCAAACAGGGAAGAGACAGTCTTCCCGGATAAAGAGAGGGGTTGGATTTTAAAGAGAACCCCCCTTCCCCTTCCCCTTCCCCTTCGGGTCCATTCATCCAAATGCAAACTTGCTTGGTTCTGATTGGTCCATGCGGCTACGTTCTGATTGGCTGAGGCGGGAGACCCCTCATTGGTTGGTTCCAGGTGAGCCCTGAAAGTCTCAGAGTTGAGCAGTGGGGTGGGTTTTCCTGGAGCTCAGAGTACAGTGCATGGCCTGGAGTTAGCAAAAGGCCTCTAGGCTCAATTTAAAATTCAGTGAAATTTAACCCCAGTTAACCGCCTCGGATCCATCTAGAAGAACTGGCTCTTTCAGGCTCATGTGTGTTCAATAATTCTATCATCCTCTTATGTAAAAGAACATGTGTGTGCACATGTGGGTCTGTGTGTGTCTTGGACGTGATCGAAAAGAGAAAGAGGGGTTAGTCGTCTCCTTCCATTCTTTCCCGCTTACTTTGGCTTTTTCTTATCTTTTTTTGCCCCCATCTCTGCTCAGAGGGGAGAGGCAGCGGCACGCGGCAGGTGGAGCCTGCAGCGTCCAGGGTTAGGCAGCCTGGATTCCAACACTGGCTCTTCTGTAGCTGAGTCTGCGGGCGAGCCTTCCAGCTCTGAGCCTTCCTGCCTAACGTTAAAATCAAGGATAATAATTGTATCCACCTCCTGGTCCTGGGGCGGGGGACCTCAGTGAGTTTAATCTACGGAAACAAATGAGAACAGGCCTGGTATAAGGGTCTGACCGTTGAGCTTGTGACCTCGTCTAGCAAAGTGCCCTTTACCTCTTGCTGAATATCGCCAGGGTCACCTTCAAAGTGCTCCCGTTGGCTATCTGGTGACCATGGTGGTACTCAGCAATGAGGTATGTAGCAGTTTTTCTAGGATAAGGTTGAGAATTTAATTGTCTGTCATATAGCAAGCACTGTGTCCCGTTATGAAAATTATTTATAAGACGGGGTAAAGTATTAATTTTTATTTACCTTTTTCCTGTACACCTAATAAAGTTCCTTGCTATTGTAATAACTAGTAATTTTTCTCTGGAGTCTCCTAGCTTTTCTGATGATATATACCCAAAACGTCAAGGGGTAGAAAGTTTTATCTCTTCTTTATCCCGTTTTCAAAAACTTTCTCATCACATTATCTGAAACTTTAAAAGAATGGCAAATAATAAAGGTGATAACAATTATCCTGTCTGATTCCTGATTTTAATGGTTATTGTTTTAGTTATTTCATTCAGAATGAGGTTTGATACTTGTTTTGAATATGTAACCCTAATCTCATTAACTAGTTTCTTCTGTTTATATTTTACTTAGAATGTTTATTATGAATGATGGCTAACATTTTTCAAATGTCTTCTTAGGATATTTTTCATATCTTTTTCCCCCTTTCATGTTCTGAGAAAAATCATGGTGGGAAATTTCAAAAAAATGAACTGTGTTTCCATTTGGGGAATAAATCCTGCTTGGTTATAGAGTCTGATTTTTTTTTATGTACCAGCCGATGGGAGTGTATTGATACATTGTTTAGTCATGGTTACATTCATCAATGAGGCTGGTCTGGAAGTGTCTTTCTTTGTATATTTTGTACCATGGTTTCAGAGTTCAGGCGGCCCTCCGGAGGAGTTCTGTGCTGTCTGGTGAGGGGCAGGTGGAGCTGGGATCCAGCCTCCCCACAGCTCCCCTGGGCACCTGCCTCGGTGTCTAGGGAGCTGCACAGTTTGTCCAAGGTCAAATGGGCTGGGCTGCATCATTCCAGAGGGGCGTGCCTGTCTAATTTGCATAAAGGCACTACAAGGGCTGGAGGAAGCCCAGATAGTCTAAAACCTCAATTTCCCATATTTCCCTTTAAAAGCTTAAGTTGTACTGGAATTATTATGTGTTCTCTGTTGGTGGATAGCATTTAACTACGAATTTCTTTAATCTCTTATTTAATGAATTACAAATAGTACTTCTATGATCACCTACCCAATCTTTTCTTTTTCACTTGGTCAGTTAAAGCTTCTACCTCTTCCAGGGTCAGTCTTGGTATCATTTACATTTGTTAAAGGATTTTTTTTTCCTAGTAAAAATGAAAGCACCATCACCCGAGGCCGCGTACTAGATTTTTTTCAGTAGCGGTGTTCTTAGGCGAAGATCTACAAAAAAGGGGGATGCCCAGCAATAGAGAGCTGAGTCAATTCTAGTGTGAAATATTGGGAAAAAAATTTTTGAGTCTTACTGAGACTGTGGTCAGATTCCTAAACTCTCTCTGCATTCCATTCTTCAAAGTGTTGCTGGGAGGGCTAAGAAAGAGCTGCTTAGAATGTCGCCGGGAGCATGGTGAATGCACCACAAGGGTCAGACGCCATCCGTGTGTATGTTAGAAACACAGGAACACGTAGGTGATCGCGTGAGCACAGAGAGAGGCAGAAACTGATTCACACCAAGCTGCAAATATCAGCTCTCGGTGCCAGGGGTGGTCGGTGTGGAGAAAGACTTAAAGAGAAAAAGACTTCAGATTAAAACAACATGAACGATAAGACTACATTTATATGAAATTTATTTTTTATATAAAAAATAAATAATACATGCACCTATATAGTTGTATGTAGAAACGGGTGAAAGAATGCTTAATATGCATATTAGAAACAGGAATTAGAAAAAAATATGTGAAAGTAAATGATGCAGAGAGGCTGAGCAGAAAGAGCTCTTTTATTCCATTTTTTTTAAAAAAAAAGAAGAGAAACAATTTCTGCCAGGAGAATGAGAATATCCAAGGCAGAATGCCAGAAGACTCAATAGCTGTATCTCCTGGACTGAAAGAGAAATAGAGAAAATGTCTTTCTATTATGAAAAAATATATATGTGTGTGCAGTTGAGGGGAGGCAGGCTATTCAGTGACCAAAGGTCAGGGGCCTGGGCGTTTGTGATTTGGCTCCATTGCTGTGCTTTGAAGCCTGTCATTTCCGGGCAGTGTGGTCATTCAGCAGCCACTGTGGTGGGTTCATATCCTGGCACCTGCTCCCAGGGGCAGGTGCTGTGTGGAGTCAAGGACGCCTCGCCAGGCCCGTCATGCGTCCTTCGGGATGCACCTGCCCATTTCTGCCATTCTATTGGGCAGGCGCTATGACTATCTGACTGTTTACAGATGAGGAGAGGGAGGCTCACGAAGGTCACACAACTGGCCTGAGGCCACCCAGGGAGGACACTCTGCACTCCACATTCAATTCCTGACTCTGCCTCCTGCTGCCCTGGCATGGGACCCTCACACGGGCATGTCCCATGAGTATGAAAGGATGTGAAAAGGAAGCAAGTTTCTGACAAAGTGTTTCTCTCCTCGGGCCCCTTGTGTAGGCTCCATCCTTGGTGATCTGTGAGAAGGGACAATTCCCAAATTACACTTATTTACCAAGATTCCCTTCATGTGTTAAGAAGAGGGAGGGGGATTAAAAAGGAGCTGGATTTGGATAGGTGAAAGCAAACTCTTAACTGAAACCCATGATATTTCATTAATAAATACTTGGGGAATGCTTACCCAGAAAATCCTCCCTAATGACGGAAAACAAGGCAAAAGATGCCTCTGCGTTGAGTTGGTTTTTATGAAAAGAATTTGTCGACCACAACCACATCTTGCAGAATTTCCCTGACCAAGCAGGTCTTTGCCATGGGGTAAAATCCCTAAACAAAACTGTTCCTTAATACTCTCCAAACACCTCACTTTATCTTATATAAGGTAATTTCATTTTGGAGTTGACAATACTATGAAACTGGAACAAATCCCAGGGACGCTGGAATGAAAGCACTTAAAAGTTTGTGACATCTGTTTTTATTAAAAGTTGACACCTTTTATCAAACGCTATTTATAGCTACCCTCTTTCCAGTTCAGGGGGTAGTCTGGGCTCAGGAGAAATCATCACTTATTGACTTAAATTATGAAAGAGCTGGGAGAATATTCACATCTTGAATCACAGTGAGGGCTGAAGGAATTTCAAACCCTGCGAAGCACATCTTGAGGCTGGGGTTCCATGCTGACCATCAGCGTGTTGACAGCCTGTGGTGTTGATGGTGTGACTCACCAACAGACACCTGTCGGCTTTGTCTATCTCATCTTCCAGTCCTCTGTGCTAGCCTGCAAAACATCACGAGGGTGTTAAAAAATGTTAGCAGAATCCAGAGGGTATTCTTTAGAGCTTGAATCTGGTTGAACTCTGTTTCTTGGTAATTCCCAAGTATTCTTTGTAAGGAACAATACTTCCTTTCCTGCTATGCACTGAATGTTTGTCTCCCCAAATCCACACCCTGAAACCTAATTTCCAAGGGGGCAGCCTTAGGAGGTGGAGTCCTGGGGATATGATGAGATCATGAGGGTAAAGCCTCATGATGGGATCAGTATCCTTACAGAACAGGCCCCAGGGAGCACATTGGTCCCGTCCACCACATGGGACGCAGCCAGCAGGTGCCACCTCTGAAGCATGGGCCTTGTCCATAATGAGCTTGAACTTCCAGAAGTTCTTGAAGTTCCAGAAGATCTTGAACTTCCCAGACGCCAAAATGGTGAGAAATAAATTCCTATTGCTTATCATCCACACAGTCTACAGTACTTTGCTGCAGCATTTCCAAGACACTGATATAAATAAGCCTGCTTCCTCTGTTCCTTTGAAAAATCTGAGGAACTCACTGTTTTTCACTCCAAGATTTGCCAAGACACGAGGGGCAAATGGTACCCCCAGCACTGCCGGGTTGTAGTGAGACTGCCCAGAGCTGGAGGCGGGCCCAGTTCCTCCCAGATGTTGTGATCTGTTTTGTTTTATTCTCACCTTTTGGACTCTGTCAAATGTATTATTTTTTTATCATCTCTACCTCCTTAGTTTGACGTCTAAGATCACTCATGAATTCACACACACGTTCTCTTTTTTCATTTTGAAGTTCTGCATGTTTCTGTGATGGAAGAGAGAGCAGATAGATGGCTGGAGATGTCAACTAGTGGTATTTCCATTTTTAATTGGGAAATGTCATACACATAAAAGGCTGTAGACACATGAAGACTGTTAAGAGAAATCCCTGCAGCCCAAAGTCGAAGGGTCCCTGGCCCCCGGAGTCCCCAGTAGGCTTCTTTCTCACCAGCATCCTCTCCCCCTACCACCTGCTCCCAGACAAACTGCCTCCATGGTGTCTGGTCACCCTAGTTTTCTTCACGTGTCAGGGTGTGTGAGCAGTAAGTGTGTGCAGTTTCACATGTGAGCAGTGTGTGCAGTTTCACATGTGAGCAGTAAGTGTGTGCAGTTTCACATGTGAGCAGTAAGTGTGTGCAGTTTCACATGTGAGCAGTAAGTGTGTGCAGTTTCACATGTGAGCAGTAAGTGTGTGCAGTTTCACATGTTTGGAGCTGATCACTCTTCCACCTGGCAGGGAGCTCGTGCCGGAGCAAGCTACTGTCTCTCTCCCAGGTCACCTCAATGATCTGCCACAGTTTCTGTCCTGACTGTGCCCCCTCCTTTGCCGAAGACTCTCCCATCACAGAGTCGAAACCGTGTCCCTCCACCCCCGAAGTTGCAGCTCTCCCAGGTCTGCCCTCCTCCTCCTTCCGAGATCCCATGTCTCCACCCTTACACTTCAGCTTCTGCCACCATCGGCCACACTCAGCCACCACGGCAGGCCTCCTGAGGTTCCCCAATGTTTCTGGCATGTTTCTATCTCAGGGCCTTTGCACCTGCTCCTCCCTCACCCACACAGGGCCACTCTCCCCCTCTTCCTGTCCTGGCTCCATGTTACCTTTTCTGTAAGGCCTTTAGGACCAAAATTAGCATGTCAGCCTTCCAGCTTGGCGTCTCCAGAACCCTCATGCCCACCGGCTTCCCCACGTTAGTTATGCCTGTGTTTATTCTCACTAGAGGAAGCTTGATGAAGGCAAAGATGCCGGTGTCCGCCATGTTCACGGCTGCATCCTCAGCGCTTAGAGGGGTGCCTGGCAGATGGGAGCCCCCATAAATAAGAATCTCTGGAGCATGAATGGTGTGCATTCTTCTGTAAATCGCCTGTTCTTTGGCCTCAGTGTGCGTCACCTGTCCTGATCGGTGCCCATCTGCGTATCCGGGACGCTTCTTGTTCCCTGGCTGAACAGTATTTTGCAGCGTGAATACACCACACTTTTGCACCCATCCTTTTGTGGAAGGTCGTGTCTTTCTCCTGAAAAGTCTGGGCTGAGCCCTTCAAATCAGCACGCCATGGCCTGGTGGCCTGGGCTGGATCAGGGTCATTGGTCTCCTTCAGCACCTGCTCTGTCTGGACCCCCTGGGCAGCCCTCCACTGTCAAGATGTTTCCAAGGCTCCCTGGACTCTGGAGTTGATCCCCCCAGCTGTGGGGGCTTCTGAGACCCCCTGGTGCAACGGTTTATTACAGAGCAGACACAACATGCCTGTAATTCAACGCTCCCCGTCCCTTCCGCCGGCTGGGTTTGCCTCTGTGGGGAGCGACTCTGGTTCCTTCTCTCCACCTGGGCTCCCCCCATCCCGGTTGCCCTCACAAAACGCTCTCCCTCCTCCTGTCTCAGCCTCACATCGTAGTTTCTGGCACGTTCTGGGAGACACGTGCTCCCTTCTGAGGAATGACGCTGAGATGGTTGTGCTTCGAAGATCCAACATTTCAGCCGTAACTCAGGGACATCTGTCAGATTTATTGACTGGCTGGAGAGACAAAGCAGGGAACCATTTTCTGCTCCAAATGATCTTGAGCTCTGGAAAGTGACATGCCATTTTGTAAGTGTGTGTGAGAGCCTCATCACTTTCAAAAATGGGAAAAGAGAGTTATCAAGGTGTCGCTGATGTTTTTACGGGTGCATTGGGGTATCGACTTGCCCTCTGTGAACAAGAAATGCCTGATAACACTGATCTGCAGGACAACTCGGGGTCCTCCCTCTCCCACCTGGGCCTGGTGGGGAGTGTGGACCTGGAGGACCTCCCAGTCCAGTTGTCACTTTGAGACTGGGGTCCTGGAGAGTGACTCAAGTCACAGGTGGATGCTTGCATTTCATCCAGAAGAGAGAAAGGAGTGAGAGAGAGAGAGAGAGAGAGAGATGGAGAGAGAGAGAGAGATGGGGAGAGAGAGAGAGAGAGATGGGGAGAGAGAGAGAAAGAGAAAGATGAAGAGGAGAAAAGAGATGGAGAGAGAGAGAGAGAGAAGGAGAGAGAAAAAGAGATGGAGAGAGAGAGATGAGAGAAGGAGAGAGATGGAGAGAAAGAAAGAGATGGAGAGAGAGACAGAGAGAGAGAGAGAAGGAGAGAGGGAGATGGAGAGAGGGAGATAGGGAGAGAGAGAGAAGAAGAGAGAGAGAAGGGGAAGAGAAAGAAGGGGAGAGAGGGAGGAGAAAAGCCCGCGGGCAGGGCCTCCTTGGAGACTGGCTGCAGGCTGAGCACAGCCCCGTGCACCTGGCCCTCCTGGCAGGGGTCTCTGCTGCTCTGGAGGGGCCGGGGAGGAGCGCCTTCTGCCTCCACCAAGAACATGATGCTCTCTGCTCCCTGGGCCCCCTCTAGGCCCCGTGCTGTTCCTCCACTCAGGTCTGGTTCTGCAGACTCCGGGAGCAAAGATGTCATGCACCTCCCAGCTCCGCTCCTCCCAGCCACAGGCTTGGGACCAACAGCCCCACCTCTAACCCTCAGCCACCTCCCCTGCACTGTGCACCAGCCGAACTTGCACCCCAGACTGCCTGGCCCAGGGACAGTGCTCAGAGCTGTGGCTTCTTACGAATGCCACTAAGAAGACCCTCCCTGCTGGGCACAGGTGCTAGTTCACCGCGGTGAACAGGGGAGAGCAGTGTCCCATCCCCACAGAGGTAGGGGTGGGCCTGAGACCAGATGAACCCTCCTGTTCTCCCAGCCTTCAACCTGTGTCCACCCTGGAAAATCCAAGGGCTGGATTCTCTCCTTTCTCTTTAAATCACATCTGAGGAAATGCCCATAAAATTTTATTTGCCTCTGAAAATATCCTACCCAATGTTATAAAACAAGAGTTCAAAGTTTTTATTTTTATTTTTTATTTGTTTGAGACAGAGTCTCACTATGTCGCCCTTAGTAGAGTACTGAGGCGTCACAGCTCACAGCAACCTCCAACTCCTGGGCTGAAGCGATTCTCTTGCCTCAGCCTCCCAAGTAGCTGGGACTCCAGGCACCTGCCACAATGCCCGGCTAGTTTTTGGTTGCAGTTGTCATTATGGTTTAGCAGGCCTGGGCCAGGCTCGAACCTGCCAGGCTTGGTGTATGTGGCCAAAGCACCCTACTCACTGAGCTATGGGCTCTGAGCCCAAAAGGACTTTTTAAAACTGTTTCCACCACTGGAAAGCACCTGTGGCTCAAAGGAATAGGGTGCTGGGCCCATATTCCGGAGGTGGTGGGTTCAAACCCTGCCCTGGCCAAAAAACAAAACAACAAAAAAATTTTTTTCCACCACTTGGCTTCAGGTCTATGTGGAAATGAAATGTCTAACCCGGCATCTTTCTGGGAGTGGAGACCACATGCCTGACAGAGGGCAGGACTGTCTGCCCCGTCTTCCCATCCTGGACCAGCCCCTCAGGTGATAATCACTAACTTGATACATAGTTTCTGGTTCTGGTGTTGACAGCAAACCTGGGTTCACACAGGTTTGAGTAGCTGTGCAACTTATTTCACTCTCTGGGCCTCAGTTTCCTCATCTTTAAAATGGGTTCAAGAATACGGTGGCACTCACCTCGGTGTGAAAGCCCTTTAGAAGGTACAGGTGTGGGAGGAAGTTCTCAGTGAGTGTCAGAACCTTTATTCCAAACCCTCAGCACTCTGGCCTTGAGAGCTGGTGGGACAGTCAGACCCAACCTCCCCAATGACAGAAGAAGCAGCAGCTGCGGTCCCTGTTGGCCAAAGTTGGTGGCAGGAGGAATGTGTTTTCTGAAGACCCGAGTCTCCAGCCGCTTCTCTTGGGAGCTGATCATAATCCCCAAAGAAACAGTCCCGGACGTCATGATCCTGAATGATGAAATCCTGAACGTATAATTCTGGAAAAAATAATAAAAAGCCTCTTTCAAAGATATTTATTTACATTTTTAAGAGGGGATTTATTTGACAAGTACAACATGATAAAACATTTCACAGGCTACTTTACACCCTGCAATGGGCAATTCTAACACACATATTTTTGCAAACGCTCAAGTGTTCTAGCGACAGTCTCACAGGCGTAACAGTCATGAGCAGACGAATTGTGTGTATGAAGAAGTCGGTAAGAAGAGAAGGCAGACCTGCTTATCTCCATGGTCTGGAAATGTGTGCGTCCAGCGTTGCAACTTCCGCCATCTGAAGTACGGTAACCGACAATCTGGAGATTGCTGACAAGATCCGTCAACACTGGATGGTTATGGTGTACGCAGTGGGCCCAGGAGACCCTGCGACATTTCATCTTCCACAAAAGCAGGTGTGCGAAGCGGACGTCTCTTTGTTTATTGTTTTTATGAGCATGCACAAAGCCAGCATTGTCATGACACACTTTTATGGAATCACATTTACAAGACAATGCACAGAATGAATTCCACCGTTCTAAGAGGAGTCTCTACACAACTTATACTTCTAGTGTCACCAGCCACTATTATCCTAAACAGCCACTGCACACAGGGCGCTGCTGTCGAGGCCCTAACAAGCTGGAGAGGAGCCTACATGCCCACATCTGGAGATTGTTCATTCACTTCAAGGCTGGTGTCCGAGATAAATTGGGGAACTGGACTCCACGGTACCGGTCAAGGGCCCAGGGCACTCTGTCCCCCCAGTGAAGTGCTGACTAACTATAAATCTAGTCTAGAGTAAAAACGCTTTGAAGACAGAACCACTTTAAGATAGGGGACATTGTGGGACCTTGTAACCTGTGAGGGGGGATCTGTTTAACATGTGCTGTGATGAGTAATAACATCACTGTTGCTGCTCTCACTGTGAGACCCAAAGTTACAAAGGGAACGAGGGGGAGCACGGCTCTTGGAGGAGAGATCCTCTCTGTTCTCCGGAATCCCTGGCTTTTCTGTAAATAAAAGTGAAACTTCTGCTCTCTCATCAGCTTCTCCGTGGATCCGCTCCAGTGACAGGGGGATGGACCCCTTGATCTGGCAACACTAGTATTGGAGATAATGTGAAGAAGGACGCAGCGAAGCAAATTGTAAAAATAATGTGACAATTTAACATAGGAAGAAAACAACACGAGAAAGAGTATTCCAGGAGCAGGTACTAAGCAGTGGTGCAGAGCTAGCCGACTTCCATGATCATTAACTATATTTGGAGTCTTGCATAGTGATAAATAGTTGTTTTTTTATTTTCCTTTTAGGCCATGGCTGTTCTCAGAGAATGCTTTGATACTCATTTTCTATGGAGTGTGCTATTTTTTACATTTTTCTGTTATTCCGTGTACACTGACATGACCGTTCCTTCTTAAATTTTCCCCTCTTCTGTGCTCTGATCCTGTGGTTTCAGACTCAGGATCCATTCTGCACGGGCGCATATACAGACCCCAGATGTGGTGAAAATAAATCTGGTGATTGACTAGCAACACTGTTGCGGACATGACTTGTCCTACCAGACACACAATTATTTTCCAACCAGTCATTAACTTTGCTGGCTCGTTGGGCAAAGTCAACTCAAATGTTACCAGCCCCTCAAATGTTACCAGCTGAAAGAAACATCAGTGCAAGAAAATGATACTTTTTTAAGCTGAGGTTATCACCATTGCCGAATCCAGTGGCCACTACGTTTCTGCCCAATGTATTGAACTACATGGAAAAAGTAAACTTCACTGGTGAAATTTACTCTTAGAAGCCCTGAAAGCACCTAATTCCAAATCTGTCATGATGGCTTGGGGACTCAATTGAAATCCACTTTTTTTTTTTTTTCCTAGAAAACCTGCCAAATCTTCAAGGAAGTGTTTATAAAGTGCTTCATTTTCTCTGGTCACTAACACGCAAATGAGCGGCTGCGTTCTGGAAGTTTTGAATCCAACAGAGATGTGAAATGACCACGGCCGGTAAAGGAAAGTCATCCGCTGGCCAGAATGAAGCGCCTGCTAGTTTTTGTGTTAAATTAGTGGTACACGTGAGAAGTCAAATCCCTCATCAAATCCCTCGCCCATCCTACGACTGCGATTTCTGGGATTTTAGCTGTTAGGGATCTTGATCTTTGGGGATTTCAGCATGTGGGTTATGGAGTTTGAGACCGTGTCTTTTGGGGTTATGATCCAGACTCTTGCTCTCAGATCATGGATTGTCTGAGTCCCTGGCTCTTCCAACAGGGCCTGGGAGCTGACTCACATCCACCCAAACAGCCGCTGGTCGTCCTGGGGGAGGCAGAACGCAGACACACACCCCCTTGTAGGGCATCTCCATGTTCAGGTAAAGGGGGCTCAGTGAAGCCAGGCTCTCCACGGGCACAATGCTGCTTTACACCCAGGAAAACCCAAGGTTCCAGAGGGATGTAGTGCGGCTCCATGGTTAAGAACAAAACTCCGGATTAGACAGTCTGGTTCCCATCTACTAATGGTGCCAGGTATCAGGTACCCTGTGCTCCCATGACAAGTTTTCTCATTGGCAAACTGCAGGTAACAGTAGCACCTCCTGGAAATTTTTCAGGATTAGATGAGCCACTACGTGAGTGCACTTAGAACAGCTCCTGGCGCGTAAAGAATGACAAATAAATAGCATCTGTGCAGTGCAGCGACACTTCGCCCTCACTTTGCAGATGTGTTAGTTTGCTGGGGCTGCTGTGACAAGGTGCTGCAGAAGTGTGTGACTTAAAACAATAGAAATGTCCTGTCTCGCCATTCTAGCAGCCAGAAGCCCCAGGTGGAAATGTCAGTGCCGCCGGCTTCCTCCTGGCTCTCGCCCTGGCACAGAGATCCTGCCTTCTCCCTGGGTGTTTCTGTGGGCTTCCTTCCCTCTGAGTGGGTCTGTGCCCTAATCTCTTCTCACCAGGATGCCAGGTGGGTCCCCACTAATGACCTCTTTTTTTTTTGAGACAGAGTCTCATTCTGTAACCCTGGGTAGAGTGCTGTGGTGTCACAGCTCCCAGCATCCTCAAACTCTTGGGTCCAAGTGATCCTCCTGCCTCAGCCTCCAGAGTAACTGGGCCTATAGGCCCCCACCACTATGTCCAGCTACTTTTTCTGTTTTTACTAGAGACAGGGTCTTGCTCTTGCTCAGGCTGGTCTCAAACTCCTGAGCTCAGGCGATCCACCCACCTTGGACTCCCAGAGTGCTGGGATTACAGGCGTGAACCCCTGCACTGGGCACTAACTGGCCTCATTTTGATGTGATGTAAAGACTTTTTACCTCTGTAAAGACCTGTCTGCAAACACAGCCACTTCCTGAGGTACAGGAGAACCCTGGGCTGAGGGAGGGGAGGGAACAATTTCAACCATAACATCAGGCTTTGGGGATGTTGACTTGCTTGACAGATGCATTTGGATGGCACCTCCCCCACAAAAAAAAAAAACAAAACAAAAACAAAACCACAAAAACTATTATGTATATGTATTCTTAATCTTTTTAAGAAAAGAAGAAAGGATTTTTTCCTTTTGCTTATGCAAATACAATTTGCTTTCAGATGTGAATAAAATAATAGGAAATGGAATCTGCACTATTAGAGGTAAAAATGGCCATGAGTTTTAATAGTTCATTTTGGGTTTTGATATCAAAACGAACTTGGAGAGAGCGATCCTTCAGCCCCGTTGTTAGTTCTCGAGTCACACAGCAGACAGCTGGAGGACTTTAGAAAAAAACGTCTGAGTACCCTTCACATAAATTGTTAGCTGTGATGCTGAGCTGAACACCAACATTATGTGGCAGCTAATAAGGCTTAAATGAGCTTAAATTGGTTATTGGTTATTGATTTAGAGCACAAGCACATAGATTAAAATAGAGCCTCTGAGAACTCATTTTAAAAACGCAGATTATTCATCATGGAACAGTGAAGTCTAAAGCGGCAGGGAGAGAGTTGGTAAGTTACAGGGGAGATATAACAGTATTTAGGTTTTCAAAAGGTAATTGTCTATCTTGGCTGCTGGGGCATAGTTCCCTGGGAGCCAGAGGGTAGATTTGGTAAAGGAAGATTCCAGAACAGACCTGGAAAGGCTCCTAACCCCCACCCCGGAGTCTTTGTTCAATGAGCTAGTGCTGACATATCTCATAACATTCAGGCATATTGACTTGTACATTGAATTTATTTGCACAAATTTGTACCTTCTCATTGATTTTCATTATAAAATCGAGTATGTGTTTCTCTGAGGAAGAAAAATGGCTCCAGAAGTAACATCATTACAGTCATGAGTGTGGTAAATCTTTGAAAATACAGCATAAATAGCAATTCTGAGCAATCCTTTGAAGAGAAATTAAGTTATAAGGTACAAAACCTTCATCAACCGCCAGTCGTCCCCTGGCCTGGCGCAGATTTCTCCCTCTGGCATCTGGGGGGCATCCCCACATCTAATGTTCCCCGCTTGCCCGGGGTCCTCGCTGGTCTGGGAAAGTTCCTCAGCCCTGTCCCCTCCAGGGCCTGGTCCCCACGGCTGCTCTGCCTCACTTTCCCTCCCCAGTCTCTTTCCCCTCTTGCTTACAAGGCCCCCAAAGAGCTCGCCCAGAGCCGCTTCTCTCCACATTTGATCTCCTCGCTCGCTCCGTCTTAGCCTCAGGCCTGCAGGTTTTTGAGAAAAGCATTGTGGGTGGCTGTGCAGAGGGGCCCCCAAACAGGTAAACATGAAGCCATATTCTGGGGAGCCAGCTGGGTTGCTCTGAGGTTTGCATGCAGAGCATTCTGGAACAGCCCCTTGGCTTCCATCCGTCATCCCTCCCCGGAGCAGAGAACAGGGTAACTTTCAGAGCTCTGAGTCCTCAGACTGTGTCTCCAGGTGGAAGCGCCTGGGTTGTCGACAGTGAGTGGAAATGACACAGGGTGCAGGGGTCGGGGAAATCTCTGGTTGTGGGATGGCGGCAAAGGCTCGGGAAACTCATTAAACAAGCCAGGGAGAGGAGGGCAGAGGGTCTGACTGCTGAAGCTCCTGGTCGAGGACCCCATCTTTAAGGACATAACACACTTTGAATCCAGAGCTGAGAACTAGAGGGGAAATGGCAGCGTGCTGGTTTCTTTGTGAAGAGACACAGGCAGGGGCAGAAAGCTGGTGGGGTGGGCCAGTGGGAGGGGCCCTGGGTAGATGGTGACACCGGCAGGGGTGCGGCTGGTAGGAGTCCTGACGGGAGGGGGAAGAGGGGGATCAGCTCAGGACACCTTCGGTTTTGCTGAATTCTTTCCCTAACTGTGTCCTTAACAAAAGAGAAGGGATTTGTGAACCTCTGTGGGTGTCGCCCCCAGGGCTCTTTAAGAAGCAGCTTTGTGTGATGGAAGAATAATTCCGAGTCCAGAGGGGCTCTTGCCCCTTGCTGTGGGGATGATTGGAATCTGTTAGAGTGAGGGCTGGTCTCTCCCCAGCACAGAGCCTTTGCTGCCTTAGCGGCCTCAGTGCCCCTCTGAGGGGTCTCCCTCCCTCCTTCCCCTGCACCTGCAGCCAAGCTTGCCATCCCCCCTCCCCCCACTCCTCATCTTCCTCCTTCCTCCTCCACTTCCCTGAGCACAGAGAAAATCTCCCTGCTACTCCCTGAGCTGCCTTGGGGGCCTCACTCACCTGCTCCTTGGGGGCCTCACTCACCTGCTCCTTGGGGGGGCTCACTCACCGCTCCTTATAGGGGCTCACTCACCTGCTCCTTGGGGGGGCCTCACTCACCTGCTCCTTGGGGGCCTCACTCACCTGCTCCTTGGGGGGGCTCACTCACTGCTCCTTGGG
>CAUYRH010098800.1:0-37832 GCA_963574655.1 Perodicticus potto
CTACAGCATGCTATAAAGATATAAGGAAGGCATTCTTTTTTTTTTTTACAGGATTATAGGTGGTTTACTTCAATTATATAAATTTTTTTTAAATACATGTATTTTATTATTCTTCATTACATTATTTCCCCACCCCCACCCCCACCCCTCAGTGGTAAGACAGAATTGATTTACAGAAAAGAATACAGAAAACACTAAAGCTCTTGATAGAGGGAGAGAATTCAAGTGGGAGAGAGAAGCTCTCTCCGTTCCTCTCCCGGTCTTTCCCGTCTCCTCCTTTAGGCCTTTAGCCTCAGGGTATATATAGGTGTATGGGTTCCTTGGCCAGGAAACAATGAATACAGTCCCTAAGGAAGGCATTTTTATTGGTTTCGGTCCATTTTCTTTTCCTTTTCCATTTTTTTTTTTTTTTTGTCCAAGTAATATGGCCAGAAGCAGTCTGACCATGGATCTATTATTTCTCTGATAATTATAATTTCCTAGAGAGTTACAGCACACAAATTACTTTTAATAGCTCTAAATTCTTTGATTTATCCTGAGTCTACAAATTATGTACTTACCCATGTTCCTGTCATCTGTTGTATTGATTTATGAAACCTTTTTTTCTCTGATCTCCTCATTTCTTACGTCTGCCTCCTTTAAAACTCAGGAAATGTCGCAGCAAGGTCAAATTTCTCATTGTGACAGCATTACATGTTCAGGTGTAATCATTACTGTCTTAATAAAGCAAGCTGCTAGTTCCACAATGGTCTGTTCATCCACTAGATGATTGCTCAGCCTTCTCCATATAGCTCTATCCTGTCCCATCCAGAAACACTGTGCTGTGGTTTGAAACATCTATTAATTTGGTGCATGTATTAATTAAAAATGTATTTCTAGCCAAGTACATGAGGGATCAAGTGTCATTTTCTTTTTTGAGACAGTCTCAGTCACCCTCAGTAGAGTGTTGTGGCGTCACAGCTCACAGCAACCTTAAACTCTTGGGCTCCGAGTGATTCTTTTGCCTCAGCCTCTCAAGTACCTGGGACTACAGGTGCCTGCCACAATGCCCAGCTATTTTTAGAGATGAGGTCTCACTCCTGCTCAGGCTGGTCTGGAACCCATGAGCTCCAGCAATCCACCCTTCTTGATCTCCCAGAGTGCTAGGACTATAGCAGCAAGTGTCATGATTTTTAAAAAAGGAAAATATAATTAATCTTAACCAATTTCGCTTGGAGCAAAAACAGTCTCACTGGAAAGTTTTCTAACAGCCATACACTCAAAAGAGTCTTCTCCAAAGTTGGAAAGAATATGTCGAATATTGCAGAATCATGCTGGTATGATGGTAGATTTATGAGGCATGCAACCACACAAAATTTTTGATTATAGTTAATAAGGCAAAGATATATTACTTCACTTTGCTCCTCTTGTGACCCAGAATGAATTTTATCCACAGAAATATTAGACCTTAACTAGGTTCTTACACCTGAATGGCCAAGAGGTACACAGAAATTTCCAGCCCAGCCTTATTAGAGAGTGGAATCTATAACGAGGCCATAATGTAAAGGCAGCCCTCCGTTTTATTATTTAGTTTGCTGCCTTGATCATTTTTCTGCACTCATTTGGCTTGAAGGCATAGACATTCCCTGTTGATTATCTCAACTTGGCAGTGGGTTTCTGCTACACATTTCGATTCCTAATATGGTAGCAGGAGAGGATTTTGTATGAGTCCTAGCCAGTCTCTGTGGGTTTGTGGAATGCGGTAAGGAAAGAATCCTGCAGAGATGAAAACATGAACATTTGCATTGATAAAGAGAAAAAAAACGAAAGAAAGAAAAAAGAATCACTAAGAAAAATGTTTTTTTCTCTTTTCTTCCTCTGGTCACTTTCAGTTCTAATACTGTCTTACAGTTGAGGGGACCGGAGCAATTAATGCTGTGTTCTTTTATTGCCTACATCTTCATGACCATTTTGAAATGCTTGAGTGTTTTTACAGACACAGGGTTTAAAGCTTTTATCATCATCAAGGTTTAAATCCTTGAAGCACCTTATCACACTGCCCTGCAAATTAGCCACATAATGATGAAATCTGAGAGCATAATGCCCCTGACAGATCTGCATTAATATATCACGTTATCTATGCACAGGGTACAAATTACACTGCCTTAATTTTGGAGCAATATGAACTAATGCTAAAGAAATATCCTCACTGCTTACCTGTGCATTAATTGTTTTGGAGTTCAATGCAGTTTTTCTCCCAGGGTCATAAAAGTCATTCACAGAAATAGTCATTTGGTAAAAATTCTTTCAGCAATGCACCCCAGATGAAGAATTTTCCTTTAGCCCTTGAAGAATTTTCCTCTTCCCTAAATGTATGTTCTGAAGGCCTCTGTGCTTTATAAAGCTATATTGGCACTATATTTATAAAAAAAATGCATTTTCATCATTATTTGCATTCATTTAATCTATTACTTTCATATAATTAAGAATTAATTTGGCAACTGTAGCCTCCAAATTGTGATGCCACAGCACTCTACCCAGGGCGACATAGTGAGACTATGTCTCAAAAAATAGGAAAAAAGATTTTACCAATTTAATAGACCAAAGTGTCTCCTTTTTAGTATGTCTTTTATTACTGCTGAATTTTGACATTCCTCCTGCTTTTATAATTAGCCTTCTTTGTTATGAAAACATATGATAGGAGAGAAAGAAGTTCATGGGCTCAAATTTAGAAATGCTAACTTCAGACTGAAAGGTACAAGTCTCTGCTTTTGACAATAAGTCGTATGTGCTAACTCATGTATGGCAACATAAAAGGAGAAGTTATCCTTCCATCTCAAGAGACAAGGCAGCTGTCACCAGGCCACTTCAAGGAAGGTACCCCAGTTTTTTCCTCCATTGCTTAACAAGGAAGCCACTACATCCTTGGCTCATGTTGTATTGAGCTTGAAGGACACTGCTTCATATGTAATTTATGGGTTTCCTCCCAGCACAGTTATTCCCTTGCGTTGACTGTCAAGCCCTTGTCTCAGCAGAGTAGCAAGCAAAAATATTCAGGGAGTTCAAACTTAATTCAAGGAGTCAGTAAACCCCAAGATCTGTCTGCTTAAATACTTTCATGCTAAACAGGATATTTCCCCTCTAAACTTGTAACCGAGCTGAAAACAAGATTGTGTCTTTAAATATTTGACGATGTGTCACGTCTCACTCCCTGTGAAACTAAGGTGATATACAGGAAGTAGCCAGATCACAACATGCCAGTCAAACAGCTGTGGGATCATTTCCCGATGTTTCCTAAGTGCACAATTTCAAATACCTTAGACACATACTCTATGTGAATGGGACTGATGCATTTTCTTGCCTCTGCATTAGATAAATTATTCTGGAGTGGTTGATTCTTTGCCAATTTTTAGTCCTTTCCCCATGCCTAAAAGCTAAGTAGTAATTCAAAAGTTAATCTAAGAAAGAGATTGAATTCTATAGGATAATTCCCAATGAGACCGTCAGGACAAAACTTCATAAAATTGCATGCCTAAATAGTAAGGTACAAATAAAGTGAACATCATCCCCTACATGCAAAACCAAAACTTAGGTATTGAACTATAACTACCTCTTTTTCTCTATAAGCCTGGCAGTTCCTTTCCAGGTATATAAGGAAGGCAAATACGCCCTTCTGTTTGCTCTTTAGGCTGGGCCGTGTGCAGTGACTCACCTGGAGCGCACCCCAGTAAAAACACGGTGGGCAATAACACAGAGCGCTGGAGGCCCAGAGGACTGGAAAACGTGCTGGGGGTTGCCCCTCCTCCAGTTGTCTTGCTGGAATCTGTTTTCCGACATCTATGGGAGAAGCCACTTAGAGTCAAGCATCATTAAATCAAAACGCAAAGGAAGGAGACAATGAATGTGGGTTAATTGCATTCTGGATGCCACTGAGCCACAGTTGGTACTAATTACTGGGTGTAAGAATGTATTTTACACACGAGGAAGACCACTAATTTGGTGAAGCTACATCATGGGTGGGTACCAGGACGTGGCAGCAGATAAGGATTCTGAGCGTGTGCGTGTGTGTGTGTGTGTGTTGGCACGGTGTAGATGCATATAGACCCTTGTGCATCAGGCTAAGAAGTCAGGACTTTGTCCTAAAGCATGGATCTCCCAGGACGGTTGCCGCTCCTGTCCAGGAATGTCTCATCCCTGCCAGTTGGCCCGCTGTGTAAAACCTGGATTCCTTATCAGCGGATCTGTGGAGTAACAAAGGGATGAAGGGAGCAGCTGTAATTCAAATTGAAAGCCTCTCTTTCTTCTTGCCACTTACTGTCTGGGGACAAAAGGAACACAATTAATACCCATACAGCTCAGAAAGACACCAGCTCTTAAGCAATGAATTTTTTCTGCTAGGAGAGGAAAGAAGGCAGAAACCAATGAGGGCTGCAAGAATCACAACTGCCTCTGGGAGGAAGTAATGTTTGCTGTCCCCACCGGACATAAGGCATAACCTTCAGGGTCCTTAAGAATTAAGTGGCAGTAGGGCCCAGAAAACCAATTCTCCAACAGTGGTGAGCAAAATAGACAAATCTCTGGTCTCATGGACCATGCAGAAATCACAGGTACCTGTATTCTTCTTTGCAGGGCCTTGTTAGGGTACCTGGTATATCCAAAGGACCCAGACAACTGTCCCTTTATATATTTTCTATTTAATATGCTTGCTTAAGTAGAATTATTTATTTGCATATTTAAAATGCATTTTTAAATGGTCAAAGTAATATGTGTTCATGACAAAGAAGTAAAAACAGACCAGAAGTTTCAAGTTTCTCTCTACCTTCCTATACCCAACACTTCCATTCAGAAATAGCCACTCTTACACTGTTCCACATGCATCCTTTCAGAAATTTTTCATGCATATATTATGTATAAATACTGTCATACTATTTCACTTTTTCCTTGTATGCTACAGTGGTAACCCCAGACTATTGATACACCCGTAGGAGGGACTTGACAAAGGCAACCTGGTTGTAAAGAAGGTCTTGATACTGCTTTGCAAATTGCTTATATAAAATGGAATATCAATTGTTCATATCAGGGAAAGGAAGGTGATGAAAAGTAAGGACACTAAAGCCTTCGCAAGTAATTCTCTGTCTTACCACTTCTTTATGACACTTACACATTTTTGCATAACAACACAAAAATAGTTGCCTACCATTCCACTGAGTGAATGTACCATAATTTCTTGATCATTCTCCATTTATATAAATGTTATGTTGGGTTTTTGCTTTCATAAACAATACTATTTTGAATCTCTTTGTACATTGTGTACAAGCAAGAGAACCTTATCATAATTTCCAATAATTAAATTGCTGAGTAAAAGGGAATGTACATTTCCAATATTGACAGATGTTGCCAAATTACCTCCCAAACCTCCCAATGTACGGTCAGTGGGAGAGACAACATTTCAGTTTGTTTTTAGGGATTCCTCGTAGAAAGTGTTAAACGATGCTGCCAACAGCTAGTTCTGCTAGCTCCAGTCTCAAAATCTACCTGCCCATTTACAACTAGGCTGCCACCCTATGGGCAAGTTCAGCTTTTTCTGAGCTTTTGGTGCCTTAAAACATCTGCGCTAGTAATGCAGTTAGACTGTACGGTGGCATAGTCCTGTCTACACAGACGTTCATTTTTGTTTTAGCTCTCGAGAGTGAAAATTGCTATTAAAGAGTTTCCATTCCAAATCCAAGGACAATTCTATTGAGAAAGAATATAACTTAAGAGAGAGAGGGAGCCGCAAAGTCTACACGTGAGCTGCTGTCGTCAAGACGGCGAGTGTAGAGAAACGAGGCAGCAGGACAAGTTCAGGATATTCAAAAGGAACTATGTGACAGTCACCTGCCTTTTAGGTCTCATGGAACAGGAGCTGTGGTAGATACTTGCTCCTGGGAAGAGGATGGCAGCAAGGCAAGATGGCAAAAACAAGAAATTGAGTTCCTGGGCTCTTGTTACTCATGTTCAAATGATTCTCAGAAACGTACAACTTTGTCTTCATTAATGTTTTGATGTTTTTTGTATAAATCCTCTTCCAAATGGAGTTTGGATCCCTTGTATACTTTGATAGTAAAATAACTGATGATCTTACTATTTTTTTCAAAGATATACAAATATGACCAATAGAAAAATGATAGCATTGGTATTAATAATTCAATTTCAGGTTTTGCCAAATATCTTTTAAAAACTCAGCTAGTAATATACTAAGCTTTCCCATACATAATTTATGTTATTGATTAAAATCTAAAAATGGAAATAAAAAGACTGAATCCAATTTATTTTGCTGAATGAGTAAAATCTAATCAGCCAAGTTAATATTTCAAACAGCAAACTATTGGAAATTCATTTCTGCATTGAAAGAAAAGTTTAGGACTAATAATTTCTATTATCCATGTGCTATTGATGAAAAAAAGTATAAAAGGTACAACATGCTCTTAAAAATGATTACACAATTGGGCGGGGCCTGTGGCTCAGTGAGTCAGACACCGACCGGCCCCATATACCAAGGGTGGCAGGTTGGAACCCAGCCCCAACCAAACTGCAATAAAAAATAGCCAGGCATTGTGGTGGGCACCTGTAGTCCCAGCTACTTGGGAGGCTGAGGCAAGAGAATCACCAAAGCCCAAGAGCTGGAGGTTGCTGTGAGCTGTGACGCCACAGCACTTTACCGAGGATGACAAAGTGAGACTCTGTCTCTAAAAAACAAACAAACAAAAAAAAAATGACTACACAATCAAAGAAATATAAATAGAATAGCTTTATTTACTGGTTAGTAAAAAGACTATGTCTAAAACCCCATGTAGTCATGCCTAGCAAAAATATAACAAAAACTCTAATATGTACATACCGGTATATATAAGTGTGTGTTTTGTTTCTGTTTGTCAAGTTTGCTGTGATAGTGAACAGTGAGAGTTTAACTTAATCTAAATTTTAAAACATTCACCAATTATCTCTCATTAAAAGTGTCTCTTTTTTTTTTCTTTTTTTGAGCTGTCAAGCTGTCACCCTGGGTAGAATGCTGTGGCATCACAGCTCACAGCAACCTGCAACTCTCCGGCTTAAGCAATTCTCTTGCCTCAGCCTCCCAAGTAGCTGGGACTACAGGTGCCCACCACAACACCTGGCTATTTTTTGGTTGGAGTTGTCATTGTTGCTTAGCAGACCTGGGCCGGGTTCGACCCGCCACCCTAGGTGTATGTGGCCAGTGCCCTTACCGACTGAACTACAGGCACCACCTAAAAGTGTCTCTTTACCCAGCTACTTGGGAGGCTGTGAGGCAGAAGAATTGCTTAAGCCCAAGAGTTGGAGGTTGCTGTGAGCTGTGATGCCACGGCACTCTACCGAGGGTGACATGGTAAGACTCGGTCTCAAAAAACAAAAGAAGTCTCTTTGACAGTTTGAAGTTGCACAAAGACAATGGAATGATGAACATTTTCACTAAGTCTTCACTGCTTTGACAATTCATCTTTGAAACCAATATTGTCCTCTTAATTATGTTTTCTTGAATTTTATTTGGGATTAGGTATTTGAGAATTTGTTTTGGTTGGTTGGTTGGTTGGTCTTTTTCCAGCAACACACAACATTTTTTTTTTTTTTTTGAGACAGAGGACCTCAAGCTCACAGCACCTCCAACTTAGGTGATTCTCTTGCCTCAGCCTCCCAAGTAGCTGGGACCACAGGCACCTGCCACAACACCCGGCTACTTTTTGTTGTTGTTGTTGCAGCTGTTGTAGTTGTTGATTTAGCTGGCCCAGGCCAGGTTCAAACCCGCCAGCCTTGGTGTATGTGGCCAGCACCTTACCCACTGAGCTTCGGGCCCCACCCTTCTAAAAGGATTTTAAAGGAAACATGCACTGTTATGTCCTGTAGGGCAACCTCCTAAGTAGCTCTCCCATCTCCACCTCCGCCTCCTTTGCCGTTGCCTGCCTGAATCTGGTCCTTACCACTAGTGATGGCAACAGCCTCCCAAGGTCAGCCCTCTCGGCTCCTGCCTTGACCACCTTCCTCCCGTTCTCCACATTACCACTAATGGCATCTTCTTCAAGCAAAAATTTCATTATGCTACTTTCCTGTTGAAAATGTTTAATTGTCTTTAATTAGCTTCTCACTGCCTTCATGATGAAATCCAGATTCCTCACAACGCTCTACAAGTCCCTTCCTGACAAGGCCCAGACCTGCCTCTCCAAAGGGCACCAGTCGTCTCATACTTACCCGTGCACAGCGCACAATATCACTACGCCATTGCACACAGGGAAGCCTTTGTGGATGTTAGAACTCTCCTGGGATTGTCGTCATTCCATCCCTCTACCCTCCCCTCCTCCAGCCTGGAGAACTCGGACTCATCCTCCAAAGTCCTGCTCCTCAGGCCTGCTCGTGCATGTGAATCTCTGGGGGACCTTGCTAAGACGAAGATGCTGCTTCTGCAGGTCTAGAATGAGGCTTGAGGCTTTACATGTCTTCTTTTTAATTCAGATTAATATGAGGGTGCAAATGATTAGGTTACATTGCTCATATTTCTATGGTAAAGTTCAAGTTGCGGTTGAAGCAGCTGAGCCCTTCATCCGGGGGTGTGCTATGCACCCTCACAATGTACCCATCAGGCGAGCGCTCACCACTCCTTCCCTCTTGTCCTTTCCTTTCCCTCTTCCCCCTTCCCTGCTTGTTAATAACGTGTGTTATTCTCTCTATGGGCACATTCTCTCCTTGTTTTTCTATTAGATGTGTATTAGTATTGAGTACATTGGATACTTGCTTCTCCATTCTTGTGATTCTTTACTAAGAAGGTGTTTCAATTCCATCCAGTTACAAACAATGTGAAGTTTCCATCTAGTTTTATAGCTGAATAGGGCTCCATGTCTCACCTATACCACAGTTTATTCATCCATTCAGGGTTGACAGGACATGGAAGCAACCCAAGAGCCTTTGCATTGCTGACAAGTTCCCGGGTAATTGCGGGACTACTCGTTGAGGATGAGGCTCTAAAACATTAGTCTGTCTTCTATCCCTCTGTGAAAAACTCCTCCCCTGATGTTTGGAGAATACTTAGAGATCTAAAAATAGAACTGCCATTTGATCCTATAATTCCTCTACTAGATGTATACCCAGAAGATCAAAAATCACATTATAACAAAGATATCTGTATCAATTATGAATTGGGCTGAATGTTTATTGCAGCCCAATTCATAATTGCTAAGTCATGGAAGAAGCCCAAGTGCCCATTGACCCACGAATGGATTAATAAATTGTGGTACATGTATACCATGGAATACTATGCAGCCTTAAAGAAAGATGGAGACTTTACTTCTTTCATGTTTACATGGATGGAGCTGGAACATATTCTTCTTAGCAAAGTATGTCATGAATGGAAGAAAAAGTATCCAATGTACTCAGCCCTACTATGAAGCTAATTTATAACTTTCCTATGAAGGCTATAACCCAATTATAACACAAGAATATGGGGGAAGGAAGGGGAGAGAATGTGTAGAGGGAGGGTAATTGGTGGGGCCACACCTGTGGTGCATCTTAGAAGGGTATACAGGTGAAACTTACTAAATATAGAATACAAATGTCTTCATACAATAACTAAGAAAATGCCATGAAGGCTATGTTAAACAGTTTGATGAAAATATTTCAGATTGTATATGAAACCAGCACATTGTACCCCTTGATTGCACTAATGTACTCAGCTATGATTCAATAATAAAAAAAAAAAAAAAGAAAATAATTTTATGGGATCACCACAACATGAGGAACTGTATTAAAGGGTCATGGCATTAGGAAAGTTGAGAACCACTGACCTAGAAGATACAAGGGAATTCTCAGAAGGAGATCCCTGATTCTTCATGTAAATGCTTGCTGAATCTTGGATCCTTGAACAAAATACCAACATTCATGAGAAGTACATAAGAGGATCATAGACTGTGTAATGTATCATTCACAAGGTCTAACATATAATCCAAAATTATCAGACCTATGACGAAACTGCAAAAATTGACAAATAATCATGACATGGTGGTGGATACTCACTATGGGATACCCTTGATGTTGGAAATAGCAGACAAGGATTTTAAAGCTATTAATTATGACCGTGCTCAAGGATGTAAATAACATATGGATACGTAAACAAATGAAATATCAGTGGAGAAATAAAACTGTAAAAGAGAAATAAATGGAAATTCCAGAACTAAAAAATATGATACCTGAAATAAACATTCAATGAATGAGCTTAATAGCAGATTGAAGCAGTATCAATCAACTTGAAGATCAAAATTACCTAATTTGAAAAACAGAGAGAAAAAACATTTTAAAACTAAATTGAACAGAGAGCAGAACCTCAGTGACCCATTTTTCAGTAGACCTAATAGATATCATTGGAGTCTCAGAAGGAAAAGAGAAATAAAATGGGACAGAAAATATATTTAAAGAGATGAAAGGAGAGAATTCACCATATTTGTCAAAAGATATAATTAATTGTACATATTCAAGAGATTCATAATCAAACTGATGAAAACCAAAATAAAGATAAAAAGAAGAAGAAACAAGAAGAGAAAGGAACAATAATAAAAATGATGGTTGGCTCGGCGCCTGTGGCTCAACAGGCTAAGGCGCCAGCCACGTACACCTGAGCTCACGGATTCGAACCCAGCCCAGACCCGCCGAACAACAATGGTGGCTGCAACCAAAAAATGTCCCGGCGTTGTGGCAGGTGCCTGTAGTCCCAGCTACTTGGGAGGCAGAGGCAGAAGACTCGCTTGAGCCCAGGAATTAGAGGTTGCTGTGAGCTGTGATGCAACGGCACTCTATTCAGGGTGACAGCTTGAGGCTCTGTCTCAAAAAAAAAAAAAAAAAGAAAAGAAAATGATGGTTATCTTTTTGATTAGAAATAATGGAGGCCAAATATAAGAAACAATGTAGGAAAGCTTGGGGAAAGTTATCAGTCAAGAATTACGCTGTATCTAGCTTTAGTAGCCTTCATAAATGAATGGCAAATAAAGATCATTTTAGATTTAAAAAGTAAAAACAAAAACTAGTCACCAGCTACTCTGTACTACTGGAAATGCTAAAATAAATTCTTCCAGATGAAGGGAAATGATACCCAGGTGGAAACTTATATCTTCAGGAAGGAATGAAGATAAATATCTCCCCACCCTTAATTTGTTTATAATGTTAAAAAACAAAAACAAAAAAGTAACATTGTGTGACTTGTATATAGAAATAATACATTTGATAACTATAGCAGAAAGGATTGGGATAAGGAAGGTGAAGAAAACCATATGGTTATAAGGTTTTGTGTTTTTATATAAATTGTATATTCTAAATAGACTTTGAAAAATTAAAGGTATGTTACATTCCTAGAATAGACAATGAAGAAAAATGCAAGGAGATAAACCTAAAGTGCCAATAGAAAAATTACAGTGGAATCCTAAATATATTAAATTAATACAAAAGGAGGAAAGGAAGGAGTAGCAAAAAACAGTAAGTGGAAGATGTAAATCTAGCCATTCTAGTAATTGCATTAATTGTAAGTGGGCAGAACACCAAAAAGACTTGAGTAAAAAAGATATAGAAAGATTAAAAATAAAAGTGGAGTCTCAGTGCCTGTGGCTCAACGGGCTAAGGCGCCAGCCACGTACACCTGAGCTGGCGGGTTCGAATCCAGCCTGGGCCCGCCAAACAACAATGACAGCTGCAACCAAAAAAAAAAAAAAAATTGCCGGGCGTTGTGGCAGGCGCCTGTAGTCCCAGCTACTTGGGAGGCGGAGGCAAGAGACTCGCTTGAGCCCAGGAGTTGGAGGTTGCTGTGAGCTGTGATGCCACAACACTCTATCCAGGGTGACAGCTTGAAGCTCTGTCTCAAAAAAATAAATAAATAAATAAAAAATAAAAGTGGAAAATGATACACAATGTTAAGAGTAAATGTGAAAGCTGGAGTAGTCATATGAAAATCAGGTAGGTAGACTTTGAGACAGAGTAGTATCAGAGGTAAATGAAGATATTTCAAAAAGATAAAAGGATCAAGTATTTAAGAAATACTAGACCTTCAAGATAAATAAAACAAATATGTCCAGACTAAAGGAATAGAAGAAAAGTCTACAATCATAATTAGAGATTTGAATACCTCTCTCTAAATAACAGTCAGAAATACTAGCTTTAAAATATCAATAAGAGCTATGTTTCATGGTGAGTACCTATAATCCCAACTACTCAGGAGGCTGAGGTTGGAGGATCTCTTCCATCTAGGAGTTTGAAACTGCATTGAGCTATGGGTGTGCTACTGCACTCTAGCCACAGCTGCAGAATAAGACCCTGTCTCTAAATCAATAAGGATAGAGAAGATCAGAGTAATACTTTCAACTATCTTGACCTAATTGGCATTTATAGAACATAATAATTGCAGAATATGCATTCTTATCTAGTGAATATTTGATAAGATAGACTATAATATGCTGGGCCATAAAATAAGCTTCAAGACATTTCAGAAGACTGAAGTCTTTTTTTGTTTGTTTGAGAGGGAGTGTCAAGCTGTCGCCCTGGGTAGAGTGCTGTGGCATCATAGCTCACAGCAACCTCCAACTCAGGCTCAAACGATCGTCTTTCCTCAGTTTTTCTACTTTTAGTAGAGATGGGGGGGGGGGTCTTGCTTTTTTGCTCAGGCTGGTCTCCAACTCATGAGTTCAAGCAATCTACCCGCCTCAGCCTCCCACAGTGCTAAGATTACAGACCTGAGCCACCGTGCCTGGCCAGACTGAAGTCTTACAGAGTATATTCTCTGATCACAGAACTAAATTAGAAATCAATAACAAAAACAAAAACTAAAAAAGGAAAATTCCCAAAGGTTTGGAAATTAAACAACATGTTACTGAATTAAAAATTATTTTTCAATTTTGTTTTGTTACTGCTTGATGAACTAGTTGCGGCAGCTCATTATATAATCTTAGTTTTTACTAATTTATGATAAAGGGAGAAAAGGCTTGCGCTTGTGGCTCAACGGGCTAAGGCGCCAGCCACGTACACCTGAGCTGGCAGGTTCGAATCCAGCCGGGGCCCGCCAAACAACAATGATGGCTGCAACCAAAAGATAAAGGGAGAAAAATACTTGCATAGAAGAGACTTTGAGATAGAGGTAAAATTCTCAGTTTTGTATAGATTTTCCTCTTAAGTCCTTCTTCCATATTTAAGAGAAGGTATAGGTTATGAAGTATTTCATTTGTAACCTCTCCAAATTATCACTTTCCTTTTCTGGTTTTTTTTTTTTTTTCTTTATTTTTGAGACAAAGTTTCACTCTATCACCCAGGCTAGAGTTCCAGGGATTCATCATAGTTCACAGTGACCTTAAATTCTTGGGTTCAAGCAATCTTCCTGCTTCAGCCTCCTGAGTAGCTGGAATTATAGGCACCTGCCACAATGCCCAGCCAATTTTTTTCTAGTTTTTGGTAAAGATGGAGTCTTGCTTTTGCTCAAGCTGATCTTGAACTCCTGAGCTCAAGCATTTCTCCAGCCTTAGACTTCTAGAGTACTAGGATTATAGGCGTGAGCTGCAGGCCCTGGCCTAAATTTTCTCTCTTCTTTTTGTGGGGGTACAGATCAGCATTGCAGTGGTCATGTTTTTGTCTAAAAACGTAAGTACTCATGATCTTTGTTTCTAAGCAGCATGATCTCTGCTGAGCTGTCTTTACCACCATCCTTTATCACCACCATCAACCACTTACCTCCATTTCATCCTCTTTCACTTACCATCTCTTGCTTAGAAAGCTATTTTGAGTTTTCTTTTGAATTTTCATCACTTGTTTGGATTTGATGATCTAGACTAACTACCTCAATCAAGTATTAAGACTTCTTTTTATCATTCAATTAGATAATGGTATTCATTCAGTCTTATCTATGTGTGATTTTGGAATCTTCTCTCACTACAGCTATCTTCTATCATTTCCTGACAATCTTAACCTGTGTACTTGTTATCTTGGTTTTTCTTCTTAAAATTTTTTGTATTATATTATTTTTTGCTTTTAGTGGTTTGATTTTAATAGACTCATTTTAGAGGATTACCCATTACAAATTCTGCCCTGAAAACAAGGAACCAAACAGACTTTATTGGTCATGTAGAGACAATAACTAAAATCAGTTTGTTTAAAAAATTTATATAGCTGTCTTTGTATATATTGTCACGTTGCAGGAAGACAAGGACCAATGGAAGGAAAGAGCACCCCAATACCATGTTTATGAGAGGAAAGGCTTCATTTTAGCCGGTGGAGCCAACGGCATAGATGAATTCAAAATGGCCACGCTCTCTGACTGCCTTGGTCTTTCCCCTTTTTATCTCCAGTGAAAAAGTTCCAACCCATGGTTACCTTTCTCATTGGTCAGTTTGAATCAAATAGGAGAAGCTGTTCCAGCCCTCACAGAACTATAGGATTTCGTAGAAGTGAAAATTTCCAGGTCCCAGGAAGTTAAGTCTACAAATTCCTAAGAGCTGAGTCACCATGGAGAGGACCCTGCAGGTGTATCCTCGGGGTCTCCTTGAAAAGAACTCTGTTCTCCTAGACCTCACCCTTCCCAGGTATCCTCTCTCATTCAAACTGATACATAAAACAGATTTTCACAAAATAAACTGAGAAAATATTACTCAAGTCTATAAATATTTAACCACATTTAAATGCACCATATCAGTCTCACTTTGAAAGGTGTGCTTCATTTTACACTATTTGGTATGAGATTTTGTGTTACAAGAATGCTTTTCAGCACTGTCCATTCCTAAGAGAAGGAAATGTTTAAGCTTGACTACAAACATAATGGCTCTACCACAGGTCCCAATAACCAACTTACTTACCTGGCAGTTCTATTTCCTAGGTGTAAGGATACTTCAAGAATTCTTATCACAAAATAGCTGAATCATGATCTTCTTTGGTTATTAAAATAACCAAATATAGCTAAATATTCTTTAATATTTTGCATATAAAGTCATTTTTTATGCTGTCATTCACTTTATTTCTACTCCAATGTATAGTTCTTAAGGTCTCAGAGTTCCAACTTCCTTCCAACTTTTAAGTCTCTTTCTATCTTAAGCTTTTTGAGCAGGTATGTGGTGTAAGCATCTTACTTCTAGTCTCTTTAGAATAAAGTTTGATGGTGCCAGAGTCAACTCTATTCTCCGGACTTTTTGAGGTTCCGTCAGTAGAACAAGAGCATACCTACCAAGTTTCCCACCAGTAATTGCTAAAATATTGTTTAATAGGTATAGAGTTTCAGTTTTGCAGTATATAAAGAGTTCTGTAAATGAATGGTGATGGTAGTTGCTGCACAAGAGTATGAATATACTTAATACCACTGAACTGTATGCTTAAAAATGGTTAAAATGGTAAATACATTGTATCTTATATTTTACCACAATTTGTAAAGTTTTTTTAAATAGGATAAAAAAAATTAAGCAAAAAGGCCTTGAATCATTTTCTTTTTAAGAAAATGGTATTGATCCAGAAGGCAAAATGCACCTTAAAAGATGCCCCAATTGCTTGCAGTAAATGTGTAGGAACTATAATATGATAAAATGTATAAAAAGTATCGACAAGCCCAATACTTTTTCTTTTTCATGAGGTTCTAAACTAATTTGGGAAAAGTAAAGATAGGAAGCCAATGTGTTTCTTCTGTATATCCTAAAATTTATATCTATCATTTTTAAAAATTACATAATCTAAATTATCTAAGTTTCAGAGGAAAACAAATTTTAAACTAAATTTTTCTTTTTTTCACTCCCCATCCCAAGATTATATTTCTGCATCTAACTATAGTGTCTTCAAGTACTCACTGCCCTTTTGTCCCTCCTCACTTGAATTTTTTTATTTTGAAAATAATAATGGGAGGATTTCACAGGGCTCTGATTTATTCAACCCCTCTTTTTTATGTTTTCCCATTATTTACTACTTTAATAATTTACTTTTATTTAAAAATATTACTATGGGCCATTTTTTAATAAGGAGATTACAAATTGCAAATTCAGTTTTGTTTTAGGTACCTCAGTTAGATCATAGTAGTTAGCAACAGAGATGTAAGAGAAAAAGATTTTTTCTGAAATACTAGAAGAAGATTTTTAAGTTTATTAAACAGAAAGCACAGTTGGTTCAGTTGAATCATCAAAATAAACTTCTAAATTCCCAAGTTCTATATTGTGCTTGAATTTTCCATTGGGAATGAAACATTCCACTGTCTCTTTTTACTGTTTAACTTAAGCTGCAGTGAACACTAAGAGAATGGCCCTGTGGCTGAGCTGCTTATTTTTTTCTTTTAATCTATTCATTTTATACTTTCAGACAGATTTTTCCCTGGGGTGAAACAAAGGTTAACTGAAATTTCCTCTGTTGTGTACCTGAACGAATCAGCAGTTCGAGAAGGAAATCCCATTGATGGGCCAAAGAGAGTGACAGGCTCTATTTAAAGAATTCCCCCGACTGTGTGGTAGACCAGCCGTGCCATGAATTTAACTGTTCCTGTGGTCCCCGTACTTGTACCCACCAAAAAAGAGAGAGAGAGCGACTTTGTTCTGCAAACCTTGCCCTAAGCTTTGAAAACCATGAGCCATTGAGTTTTGTGAATTCAAGTTAGACAACAACAGAGGCCAAGACTCTAGGGGAACAATATCTGAAAGGAAGTACACAAAAACAGGTAGAAACTGTTTAACTGTTTTATTTCTCTGTGTATATACATATTTATGTGTGTCTATATACACATACCAAAAAAAGCCCTGTACCTTTTTGGCATTTATGTAGCTAGCCCTAATTATATTTAAGCAATGATGTTTGTTAAGGTTTTTAACATGTGTGACGGGGGCGGGGTTTTTATAGCTTTTTTGCTCCATAAAAATATTCTAGTTTTAGCAGGACAGGATATATGATATGTATTGGAAATGAGAATCAACACATTATGAGTTTAAATGGTTTTTAAAAAACTGGATCTTTATATTAACACTGCAGGAGCTTTACTGTCAGGGGCAGCTCATGTATTTTGTATTTTTTCCGTATAAGAAAACCTGCTTTAAATATGAAAAGATGGTATCTTGAGTTGGATTAAACATCCTTAATTCATGTGTATTTAACCTCAGGGACTTGTGAGCCTTGTTAAAAAATCCAGCTTTAAAACCTGCCTAGTAGGCCTCAATAGTGCATACATACTGCATACAGATTATAAATAGTCATAGTCTTTTTCTGAGGTGGAGATTCATATGTATTCTCAGCAGGCATCAACCGTTTACATTTCTAACAAATACTAATATCTCACATGTTGCTGATACATATTTCAGTGTAAAAAATTAGGATTTAATTTTTAAAATTCCCTTTGTTATTTGAAGTTTCTGTTATCAAAAGTTTAAGTGTATTCTTTTCAATAATGTAGATGGGAACTTAAGATTTTGAAAGACCCTAGAATAAATAGAGAAAATAATCTGGATATTGAGAGATCAGTTTTTGTCTGGGGAGTTTAAAGGACCAGACACCATTTGAGTTGGTTCCTGAAGGAAGAATAGGAATTTGTCTTAGAGATCATATAGGGATAGATTCACGCTCACAGGTGACAAACTGAAGTCTAGAGAGATATTTTACTTTGCACAATAAATTGCCTCTCTTTTATTCTGAGATAGTGTTAACATAATTTTTCTCTTTATTTTTCCTTGCCATTTCTTTACATTTTCTTGTCTCTTTGTTCTTTTCTATTCTTGACTTTTTTTCTTCCTCTCTTCTCATTTTCTATGTTGGTTCTACTGCAAATAGGCTGTAGCATTGTAGGAGCTGGCTTTGGGGAGTGGATCTGTGCAAATGTTCCATGTGGCCTGTAAAGATCACCATTGTTTCTGAATGTTCTTTTTTGAAAATTTGTATTTATCCTGACCAACAGCAGTGGCTCATAGTACTCTGGGAGGCTGAGGCAGTAGAATCACTTGAGCTCAGGAGTTTGAGACCAGCTTGAGCAAGAGTGAAACCCTGTCTATATTAAAAATAGAAAAAGTAGCCGGGTGTGATGGCTTGTGCCTTTAGTCCTCGCTACTCAGGAGGCTTGACCCCAGGAATTTGAAGTTGTAGTGAGCCGTGATGATGCCACTGCATTCTAGCCCAAGTGACAGAGCAAGACTCTGTCTCAAAATTTTTTTTAAAAAAGTATTCATTCTGCTAGTTGATCAAATAAGCTATAAATTGATCAAATATTCATTAGTTTCTGCTTACAAAAATCAAAGAGTTAATGATTGCCATGGATAGATACCAACTAATCTTTAAAGATTAGGAAAAAAAGAAACTGGCTGTCTTTCTTAGAATATCACTTGGTCTGGGCAGCGCCTATGGCTCAGTGAGTAGGGCACCGGCCCCATATACTAAGGATGGCGGGTTTGAACCTGGCTCTGGCCAAACCAGCAAAAAAATAGCTGGGCATTGTGGCGAGCACTTGTAGTCCCAGCTACTTGGGAGGCTAAGGCAAGAGAATCGCCTAAGCCCAAGAGCTGGAGACACCAGGGTACTCTACCAAGGGTGATAAAGTGATATCTATCTCAAAAAAAAGAGAAAGAAAATCACTTGGTACTTTAAAATTCATTCATTAAACAATGCTTGTTGAGTACCTACTACATGCCAAATACCATGTAGGGTGCTAGAGATACATTAGAGAGTAAGATGGAACTGGTTTCTGCCTCCTTTACAACTTAGGTAATTATGTAATAAAAGTTAACAGCAATCGGCATATTGGGACATTATTTTTATAAAACCTCAGTCTGGTTTCTGTCTAAATAGATAACCAACACAGCTCTTCAGATACCATTATCCATTTCTATGTAAGTATACAGTACTCCTAACCAAGTTGTTTGCACATTAGTAACTGCCATGTGCTGCAGTATTATAAGATAATACTGTAGAGATTAAAACTAGTAATTCTGTTATTAGATAGAGCCAGAACACTATTGATAAAATAATTTAAGGCAGTGATACAGTATATTGGCTAACCATGTGGAGTAGAGGTCAACCTGGGTTTGAGCCTCTAGTCTGCCACTGAGAAGCTTTTTGGAATTAAAATTATTTAAAAATCACAAACCTCGCCTTTTTTTAATCTGTGAAACAAAAATAATATCTTCCTTTATAAGATTGTTATCAGAGTCAAATTAGAATAATAAATAAAATGCTTAACAGTACCTAACACAGAATAAGCTCTTCTGCATAAACTGTTCATATCAAATCAAAATGAGCATTTGTACAAAAATAAACTATCAACTGATTTTTTTTAAAAAATTATTTTCCTATGAACACACAGTTTTATGTAAGAACTTCTAAGCCCCCATACCTTCTTGCTTGCTTTCTGGCCATCTCAACTTTAAATGAATAATAATTATTGTAGCTACATTGGTAAATATTTGTGTTTTGGATTTAAAGATGATTCTATCAGTTTTCTTTCTGGAGCTCAATTGAAACCCGAGTAATTTGTGGGGCTTGTTGTCCCTCCAATATCCAAATTCTCGGGCAATGCCGGTGGCTCAAAGGAGTAGCGTGCCGGCCCCATATGCCAGAGGTGGCGGGTTCAAACCCAGCCCTGGCCAAAAACTGCAAAAAAAAAATTATAAAAAATCCAAATTCTCCCTCTCATCCCGAGACATGTGGTATCATGTTAGAATGTAGAAATTTTAAGGTGATGGTGTATCATATTATAGTTAATGAGTATTTCTTTTTATGGTGAGATTGCTCAAACACTTGCCTATATTTACTTCATATGAATTCTCTACTTCAGTTCTCCTCGCTTCAGTCAAGTTTTTGCATCACCACTTCCTTCAATCTGCTTATTAGGATCAGCAGTGATTTAGCTAATAAAGCCAAGGGTTAGATTTCAGCCTTTTTGTTATATTTTTAGTTATATTTAGTTTGACCTTCAATGTACTGTCAGGGGCATTTACCATAGTTTGTAACACCTCTTCTTTGATAGATACATTATCTCCAGTAGTTATACAAGGCACTGGCCCTCTTCTCCACCAAGTTTCCTCCCACTTCACTGATTACTCCTTCTACATCCTTGTTCCTCTTCTTTCTCTACATTGAATCCCTTGGTACTCTCACCCTGCTTATTCTAAATACCATCTCCAGGCCATAGTTAACAAATTTATATTTCCGATTCAGATCTGTCTCCTAATTTTTTTTTTTTTTTTTGAGACAGAGCCTCAAGCTGTTGCCCTGGGTAGAGTGCAATGGCATCACAGCTCACAGCAACCTCCAACTCCTGGGCTTAAGCGATTCTTTTTCCTCAGCCTCCCAAAGCAGGGACCACAGGTACCTGCCACAATGCCCGGCTATTTTTTGGTTGTAGTCATTGTTGTTTGGCGGGCCCAGGCTGGATTCGAACCCTCCAGCTCAGGTGTATGTGGCTGGTGCCTTAGCCACTTGAGCTACAGGCGCCAAACCTGTCTCCTAATCTTAAAACCCGTATCTTCAATAGCCTACTCAACATTTTTATTTAAATTTTCTAATACTATTGCAAATCCAATCCATCCAAAATTAAATTCATTATTCCCCCAAATCAGGTTCCTTTGCAGCTCTGTCATTTTAGTTTTTCAGGTGAAAAACCTGGGAGTCATCTTTGATTCTTTCTTCTTTTATGTTCATATGTAGTTCATAAATAAATCTTAGTAGCCTTAACTTTCAGAAAATTTTCAGAATTCCTGAACTTCTCAGTGCATCCCTTGATTCACCCTGGTCAGGAGTCCTCTCATTTGTGGACTGGATTACTATAGCCATATCCTTATAATTTCCCTTCATCTATAGAGACTAATAGATGTGGGCTAATCCTTTCATTTCTTTTAAGTTGTTCCCTTTTTTATTTTTATTGTTGGGGATTCATTGACAGTACAAAGAACCAAGTTACACTGATTGCATTTGTTAAGGCAAGTCCCTCTTATAATTATATCCCACCCCCAAGAGGTGTGTCACACACCGTAACTCTCCATCCCCCCTCTCTCCTTTTTTCTCCTCACTCCCCCATTCCCTTACCCCTCACCATTTACTAGGTCATCAATTGTCCTCATATCAGAATTGAGTATATTGGATTCTAATTTCTCGATTCTTGCGATGCTTTACTTTGCAATTTCACCTCCATCCAAGTTAATACAAAAGATATAAAGTCTACCTCTTTTAATGTCTGAATAGCATTTCGTGGTAATATATATACTACAGTTTGTTAATCCGTTCCTGGATTAGTGAGCATTTAGGTTGTTTCCACAATTTGGCAATTGTAAATTTAACTGCGATAAACAGTCTAGTGCAAATGTCCTTATAACAAAATGATTTTTTTTCTTCTGGGTAGATGCCCAGTAATGGGATTGCAGGATCAAATGGGAGGTCTAGTTTGAGTTCTTCGAGTATTCTCCCCATACTTCTTCCAAAAAGGTTGTATTAGTTTACAATCCCACCAGCAGTGTAAAAGTTTTCTCTTCTCTCTGCATCCTTTCCACCATCTTCAGCTTTGAGATTTTGTGATGTGGGCCATTCACACTGGAGTTAGGTGATATCTCAGGGTGGTTTTGTTTTGCATTTCTCTAATGATTAGGGGTGATGAGCAGTTTTTCATATGTTTGCCATTGGTCTGTCTTCTTTAGAGAAGGTTCTATTCATCTCTCTTGCCCAGTGATATAAGGGATTGTTGGCTCTTTTTTAATTGATTAATTTGAGTTTTCTGTTGATCATAATTATTAAGCTTTTGTCTGATTCATAATATGCAAATATCTTTTCCCATTCTGATGGTAGTCTGTTTTCTTTGGTTGTTACCTCCTTAGCTATACAGAAGCTATTCAGTTTAATTAAGTCCTGTTTGTTTATTGCTGTTATTGTTACAATTACCACTGAAGTCTTCTTCATAAAGACATTCCACAGGCCCATGTCATCAAGTGTTTACCTCACACTTTCTTCAAGGATTTTTATCGTTTCATTTAGATTTTTTATCCATCTTGAATCAATTTTTGTGAGTGGAGAAAAGTATGGGTCCAATTTCAGTCTTTTACATGTGAATATCCAGTTATCCATGCACAATTTATTGAACAGGGATTCTTTCCCCCATTGTTTGTTCTTGTTTGGTTTATCAAAGATTAGGTGGCTGTTAGTTGTTAGTTTAATGTAATGGTTTTCTATTCTATTCCAGATGTCTGTATTTTTATGCCAATACCATGCTGTTTTGATCACTATGGCCTTGTAGTACAGCCTAAAGTCTGGTAAGCTGATGCCCCCAGCTTTGTTTTTATTACTAAGAATTGCCTTAGCTATATGGAGTTTTTCTGGTTCCATACAAAACAAAGAATTATTTTTCCCAAATCTTGAAAGTATGATGTTGGTGTTTTAATGGGGATTGCATTGAATCTGTAGATTTTGGGGGGAGGTATAGACATTTTAACAATGTTGATTCTTCCCATCCATGAGCATGGTATGTTCTTCCATTTGTTAATATCTTCTGCTGTTTCTTTTCTTAGGGTTTCATAATTTTCTTTATAGAGGTCCTTCACCTCTTTTGTAAGGTATTCCTAGGTATTTCATTTTCTTTGAAGCTATAGGTTGTTTCTTTCTTTTTTCTTTCTTTTTTTTGGAGACATAGTCTCACTATGTCACCCTCAGTAGAGTGGTGTCACAGTTTGAAGCAACCTCAGACTCTTGAGCTTAAGCCATTCTCTCACCTCAGCCTCCCAAGTAACTGGGACTACAGGCACCCGCCACAACGCCCGGCTATTTTTTGGTTGTAGTTGTCATTGTTGTTTGGCAGGCCCGGGCTGAGTTTGGACCTTCCAGCTCCAGTGTATGTGACTGGCGCCCTAGCCTTTGAGCTACAGGCACCGAGCCATATAGGTTATTTCTTAAATGTCAGTGACATTTACTCTGCCCATCTTATGTAAAACTGTAACCCATACCCAACACACCGATTTCCTTTACCTACTCTAATTTTCTTTTTTTCCAAATCACTATGACCCTCTTAACTTAATATATTTGGTTTTTATTGTTACTCTTCCCCACTAGAATGTTAGTCTTACAAGGATATAAAGGAAGCAGTCTCAATTTTGTTCACTGACATATTCCAAGTATCTAGAGTGCCTAGAATGTGGTAGTAGGTTTATAAAATATTTCTTGAATGAATAAATGAATGATAAAAAATTGCAAATAATAGTTATATTTAGTTTGACCTTCAATGTACTATCAGATTCATTGGGCCCAGTTTCAGTTTGTTTGTTTGGAGACAGAGTTCTACTATGTTGCCCTCGGTAGAGTGCCGTGGCATTACAACTTACGACAACCTCTTGGGCTCAAGTGATTCTCTTGCCTCAGCCTCCCAAGTAGCTGGGACTACAGGCGCCCGCCACAATGCCCCGCTAAGTTTTTTGTTTGTTTGTTTAAGCTTTTCTAACTTTGTAAGAAGTTATTACTTAAGAACTGAAAATTTGGGCAGTGCCTGTGGCTCATTGAGTAGAGCGCCGGCCCCATATACCAAAGGTGGCAGGTTCAAACCCAGCCTTTGCCGAACTGCAAAAAAAAAACAGAAAAATAGCCAGGCATTGGGGCAAGCGCCTGTAGCCCCAGCTACTCGGAAGGCTGAGGCAAGAGAATCGCCTAATCCCAAGAGTTGGAGGTTGCTGTGAGCTGTGTGACGCCACGGCATTCTACCGAGGGTGATACAGTGAGACTCTTGTCTCTACAAAAAAAAAAAAAAAAAGAACTGAAAATTTTTACTTTTCTTAATCGAATAAAACTCAATCTTTTTCAGAATTATTATATGGATCCATTTATAACTAAATCTTTTATTAGGAATTTAGATGTTAATATTTTAAATATGTAAATGCATAAATAGGAGAATAAACATTTAAAAATATGCTCATAAGTACAAAAAAACACAGCTGAAGAGTTAGAAGAAATTGCCTCTGGGTAGTGCAAGCTGGCATGAGAAAGAGGGAACTACTGTTGTTTGTTGTATAGTTCTTTAGTACTGAAGAGTTTTTAAAGACAATGTATATGTATTATGTTGATAAAAATAAAATATGAAATGATGAATTTGAAGAGAAAAATATAGCTGGTATATGCCTAATAAAGGGGCCACTACAATAATCTTAGATCTTAGGAGATGAATGAACTATAATATTGACTGGAAGAAAATCAAAATATTGGGTTAGAAAGGTATTTCAAAGGAGTCCACTGAACAATTGTAAGGCCTGGGCTGATGAGTAATGGGGATGTAGTATTAGGTTAAGATGAAATTAAACCTATCTTTGGGCCATTAATGAAAAGGGAAAAGGTATTGAACCTTTTTTCAAGTAGAGTTGTAAGAATGATTTCCGCTTTTGATATATTATACTTGCAATGTCTTTCACATTGGTGATATATTCTGTAGGGTTGGACATATTTGATATGAGGTCTGGAGAGTGGTTTGTTTTACCAAAGAAAGAGCAGAGAACCAGACATTGGAGGAAAAGAGTCAGGAAGGAGACAAGGAGTGTTAAAAGAAATACAGGAAAGATAGCTCAAAGAACATATTAATAGTTTTCAGATTGCTAGCTATATCATCAGGTAGATAACTTTTGTGGAGCCTTTAAATCTTCTCTAGAACCCTTTTCTTAAGTAACCTCTTGATTAGATTTAAATGTGTTTTGTTCATGATTGTCTTTTTATAGGTATTTTAGATGTTAATATGGTGTATTTTCTTTTTCCTTTTGATGGAAGGGTTGAGGTAGAGAACAGGTATCCATAGTAGATAGGTATCTTATAAAGAAGAAACTAGAACTCCCATTTTCCTGCTATACTAAATGTGCTATTAATTAAATTTTCCCTTTCTGTTCTTGTTACTTAGTATGATTTGAAGATTATTTTCTTATTTCTAAATAAATATTTTGTAACAAGATGGTTCATTGACTGAACCATGGGGCCAAGGAAATAACAAATGGGCAGAGAGAGTCTTCCGATACAAACAGGCTCTGTCTCTAGACAAAGGCCTAGATGATTAATAACTTGGCAAAAGCTCTCTAAAACTCTGTGCTAAGCACCTGTATTTATTTCCTCTTTCTTCTTCCGCCTCTACCTCTAAAAAAAGAAATCCCCATTTCTTTTACACATATTTTAAAAATAAAAAATTGTTTCTCGTAAATTTAATATGCCTTAAAATAAAAAGAGCATTTTGTGGCTTTACTTGCAAATTCTTCTATTAAAACTTGTTTTATTTAAATTACTGGAGTTAGGCTCAGGGCCTGTAGCTCAAGCCGCTAAGGCGCCAGCCGTATACACCAGAGCTGGTGGGTTCGAATCCAGCCCGGGCCCGCCAAACAACAATGACAACTACAACCAAAAAATAGGCGTTGTGGCAGACGCCTGTAGTCCCAGCTACTTGGAAGGCTGAGGCAAGAGAATCGCTTAAGCTCAGGAGTTGGAGGTTGCTGTGAGCTGTGATGCCACAGCACTCTACCCAGGGCAACAGCTTAAGGCTCTAGCTCAAAAAAAATAAAAAGTAAATTATTGCAGTTATACAGTACAAAATTTAATGACCAAAACAGTTTGTGACCAATGTTACAATGAAAAAGTATAAATATGAAAAACCAGGATACAAAAAAAAGAGCAATTTGAGAAGAATGCAGGTGAATAAAGTGGCTTAACTCTCAGGGGATTTGCATGTGGCATTATGTGTATTTCAAAAGTTTCCGTTGAAATAACAGATGCTGCTGATGAAGTTGGGAATAGTAACTTCATTTGTGGCTGGTTCAGTTGCTTATTAGAAGTGAGAAAGATACCAGGGGAATCTGACATAGTAGAAATGATAGGACATAAATATCTGGCAGCTTTGTCCATAAACACTGGTTAGGTATAGGCATTATTCTCTACAGATCCACAGTTATCATCTTGCACAAGTATTTCATGTGGATCCTCTATCTGCCATAGTGGTATTATTCAATGATGGTGGGGCTTTTTTAAAGTCCTTTTTATTTTCTTTATTTTTTATTTTTTTTTAAGTCCTTTTTAGTTCTTAGAGTTGCTTGCTACAGAAATTCCAAGTTTTTCCCAAGCCATAGAGAACTGTTTCCTTTAACTTTTACTATGCCATGTGGTACAGTATTTGAGACTCAATGAGAGGGAGAAGGAGGGGAAGGGGGAGGGGGAGGGGTTGCTCACAGCAACCTCAGACTCCTCAATTCAAATGATCCTCCTTCCCCAGCCCCACAAGTAGCTAGGACTGCTGGCGCCTGGCATGGTGTCTAGCTCTTGCTCAGATTGATTTTTTTCTGGTTTTTTCTGTTTTTTTCCTCTGTTTTTAGCAGAGGGTGGTATCTTGCTCTTGCTCAGGTTGATCTCGAATTCGTGGGCTCAAGGTGGTCCTCCCCCATTGGTCTCCCAGAGTGCTGGGATTACAGGCATGAGCCACCACACCTAGCCTTGTTGATGAGTTTTCTACCTAAGAATTTGCTGTAACTTGTTGAAGACTTGTTAATAGAGTTGACTGTTAAATAAATGGATTTGAACTTCATGGATCCACTTAACAAAACGTGGATTGAAAAAACAGTGGGGATCTGAAACCCACATGCACAGAGGGTCACCTTTTTGTGAATGTGGGTCCAGCTATGGAACTTGAGTATATGTGCATTTGATTATACATAAGTGGTCCTGGAACCAATCCCTTACATTTATTGAGGGACAACTGTATATAACCTAGACTATTGTTGAATTCCACAGGAATATTAAAACATTCTGAATGGAATCAATCTCCCTCTCTCAAACCTTCCTTTTTCAGTATTCTCTGTTCTTGTGTCAATTCGTCAGGAATTAAAGAGTGATCACAGCTGATATTTTGCATTTCATTGGTTTTGTACTTTATTTTTTCAATAACAATTTTAAGTCCCTTTATAATTGAAGTGATTTCTAGTGATCAATTTGAATTTTAATGATGAAGGACATTGAGATACAAAAGAGAACTTTGAAAGTTAACAGGGAGCTATACTTCTTACATGGATACTTTGAATGAAAGCTGTAATAGTGTGGATGCTTGATGAAGGAATAGAAGCTGCTGCTGTTTAATGTATTCTCCATTCTCAGTATGTGGATGCAGCCTCCAAATTTTACAAAGAAAATAATCAACACAGCATCTTTGCTTTCCTGTGGATTGGTCTTTTTGTAAAGCAGCCTCATGGTTTTCTTAGTAAAAGTATTTTATTTCAAAATATATCTCTAGACACTTACTCTTGGTAGGCCTGGGAAAATGTAGATTACCTCATGTCACTTCAAAATTCCTTTCAAAGAAACAAGTCAGGCTTGATTTGTGTTTTAGAGACAGAGGAAAGTAGTAAGGTAGGAGGATGGAGAAAATCTTAACTTTGCTTTGAGGGGAGAAAAAAACTTCTCACGCCTTTGTTGTTACCCTCTGCATTAGTCATAGGTCCCTTCCTCCTTGGCCCTGGGTGGACCAAAGGAACAGCAGCAATTTGCAAGTTTGTAAAAGGACAGAGCACAGAGAAGAAAAATGGCTGATACAAAAAAAAGTGAAGGTTTATTTCCTACTCTAGGTTTTTATAGTTGTATTTTTAGATTAACCAATAGTTTTTAGATATCTGGCCTTCTCCTTTACTCCTTTGTTTTACTACTTTTGATGTTACAAAATGCAATGCTAAACTCCCAACCCTAATTGTAAGATAATATTCAAAGTCTAGTTTTTTTAAATGTTATAATGAAGGTCAACTATAAAGGAAAGCTAGTGGACAGAGTTAATACAGCTACTGGGAATAAAATCTTTTCCTTTGCCAACTTGAGTTTAGATGGGAGGGTCTACAAGTTAATGGACAATGAACAGAGTAACCAGAGAAAAGACAAAGTTTATTCATTCTTTGGTAGTACTCTGTAATCAGTAATTCTCTGAAGAACATACCAATTTAACAAAAGGAGGGGAGGTAGTCAAAGCACAGCAAGTTCTTTATTTATTTATTTTTTTTTTTTTGAGACAGAGCCTCAAGCTGTCACCCTGGATAGAGTGCTGTGGCATCACAGCTCACAGCAACCTCCAATTCCTGGGCTCAAGCGAGTCTCCTGCCTTTGCCTCCCAAGTAGCTGGGACTACAGGCGCCCGCCAAAACGCCTCGGCCAATCTTTTGTTGCAGCCGTCATTGTTGTTTGACGGGCCGGGCTGGATTCGAACCTGCCAGCTCAGGTGTACGTGGCTGGCGCCTTAGACGCCTTAGACCGTTGAGCCACAGGCGCCGAGCCAGAAAAATAGTTTTTAAATAAATTTAGTATAGCCTAAGTGTACAGTAATGTCCTAGGCCTTCACATTCATTTACCACTCACTAACTCACTCACCTAGAGCATCTTCTAGTACCATAAGCTCAATACATGGCAAATGCCCTCTACAAGTGTACCATTTTTAATCTGCTATATTGTTATTTTTACTGTGCCTTTTCTATGTTTAGATATGTCTTGATACACAAATACGCTCCAATGCATTACAATTGCCTGCACTACTCAGTATAATAACATGTGGTACATGTTTATAGCCTAGCAACAATTTGCTGTAACATACAGCCTATGTGTGCAGGAGACTGTATCAATAGTGTGTAAACATACTCTATGATGTTTGCACAACAATAAAATTGCCTTTGCTTAAAATGTATCTCTGTCCTTAAGCAATGCATGATTATAATTTAATTTACTACATTATGGAGTGAGGAAATTGAAATTTACAGATGTTGAATAACTTACCCAAAGACCAAGATTTTAGTCTGTTCTGCTGATTTCAATAGTAGTGAGATCTGGAATAGAAAGGCAACTGTGTAAGTAAAGGCATCGAATAAACAACATGTTGTTAGTTTCTTTCAGTAGATGGATTGAACTGCCTAAGGCAGGGGGCTCAATGAAGTCAAAAGTGAGGTAGATGATTTGGAATTTCATTACTAGATAGATGATAGCAGCCTTCTGTTGGATTTCATCTTTTAGACCATGAAGGAGATGTGGGAGGCTTTGATAGTGGTACTATTGAACCAGTCCTATGGCCTAGGCCAATAACTCTAAGAATTTTTCAAACCTTTTCTTCTAGAATTCTTATAGTTGCATCCCTTTAGGTATAAGTCTATTATCCATTGTGAATTAATTTTTGTGAGTGATCAGACCCTGTTCCAGTCTTTTATACGTGGCTATCCAATTTTCCCAGCACCGTTTATTTAATAGGGATTCTTTTCCCCATTGTATATTTTTGTCTGCTTTTCCAAAGATCAAATGGCAATATGAGGATGGTTTTATTCCTGAGATCTCTGTTCTGACCCCATTGATTTGTGTTTCTGTTCTTGTGCCAATACCATGCTGTTTCAGTTACTATAGCCTTGTAGTATAGCTTGAAGTCTGGTAAAGTGATGCCTCCCAATTTGTTCTTTTTGCTTAAGGTTGCTTTGGCTATTGGGGGTCTTTTCTGGTTCCATCCAAAGGATAAAATTATTTTTTTCTATATCTTCAAAACATAAAATTGGTGGCTCAGCGACCATAGCTCAGTGTTTAGGGCACCAGCCACATACAGCGGGGCTGGCAGCTTCAAACCTGGCCTGGGCCTGCTAAACAGCAATGACAACTACAACAAAAAAATACCCAGATGTTGTTGCAGGTGCCTGTAATCCCAGCTATTTGGGAGGCTAAGGCAAGAGAATCACTTAAGCCCAAGAGTTTGAGGTTGCTATGAGCTGTGATGCCATGGCACTCTACCAAGGGTGACATAGTGAGACTCTGTCTCACACACACACACACACAAAATGACATTAGTGGTTTTAAGAGGGTTTGCATTAAATCTGTAAACTACTGAGGGCAATATAGACTTTTTTAGCAATGTTAATTCTAATGACCCATGAGCATATGTTTTTCCATTTGCTTGCATCCTCTGTGGTTTTCTTCCTCAGCATTTCATTGTTCTTGTGAAGGTCTTTCCCCCTCTTTGGTTAAATATATTCCTAGGTATTTTATTTTCTTTGTTGCTATTGTGAAAGGTATTGAGTCTTTGATTGATTCTCAGCTTGACTGTTGTTGGTGTATAGGAATGTTACTGACTTGTGTACATTGACTTTGTAATCTGAGACTTTGCTGAATTTTTTAATCAATTCCAGGAGTCTTCTTGGTTGATGCTTTGGTGTTTTCAGATATAAGATCGTATCATCAGCAAAGAGTGATAGTTTGAATTCTTCTTTCCCTAATTGATACCCTTGGCTTCCTTCTCTTTCCTGATTGCTCTGGCTAGGACTTTTATGTCGAACATAAGTGGTGACAATGGGCAACCTTCTCTGGTTCTGGTTCTAAGCACGAATACAAATGCTTTCAATTTTTCTTCTTTAAATATGGTATTGGTTGTGGGGTTGTCATAAATGACTTTTAGAATATTGCAATATGTTTCATCTATGCCTATTTTAACTGTTCTTATTTATAAGGTAGTGCTGAATTTTGTCAAATGCCTTTTCTGCATCTAGGGAGAGTATTATATGGTATTTGTTTTTGCTTCTATTTATGTGGTGAATTATATTTATAGCATATGTTGAACTATCCTTGCATCTCTGGATGAAGCCCACTTTCCTAAGATTTTATTGAGAATTTTTGTATCTATATTCATAAGGGATATTGGTCTGTAGTTTTCTTTTCTTTTTATGTCCTTTCCTGTCTTTGGTATGCAGACAGTATTGGCTTTGTAGAATGAGTTAGGGATGATTCCTTCCTTCTCTATGTTATGAAATAATTTCTGCAGTATAAGTACCAGTTCTTCTTTGTAGGTCTGTTAAATTCATGTGTGAAACCATCTGGTCTGGGCCTTTTTTGGTTGGGAGGTTTTTTATTGCTGTTTCAGTTCCATAGCTTGATATTGGTCTGTTCAGGAGTTCTCTTTCTTCCTAAGTGAGCATAGGACAACTGTGTATTTCCAAGGATTTGTTTATTTCCTCAACATTTTCAAGTTTATATGCACAGAGATTTTTATAGTATTCAGAAATGGTCTTTTTGTATTATCATTTGTAATTATCTCCTCTTTTGTTTCTTTTTTTAATTCAAAATTAATATGAGGGTACAATTTTTAGGTTACATTGTTCTCCCAAGGTAAAGTTCCCTTTGTAGAAGAGCCACTCACCCAGGAGGCATGTAATACACCATCACAATATGCACATTGGATGAGAGCCTGCCTTATACCCTCCCTCCTTCTGCCATACATCCTCCCCTTCCCTCTCCCACTTCCCTCTATCCCCAAACTGGACTATATTAGTGTTTTATTGTTCTTACGAACATGTAATTGTTTATATATTGATTTCATATTAGTATGGAGTACATTGGATAATTATTTTTTCCATTCTTGCAATACTTTACTAAGAAGAATGTATTTCAACTCTATCCAGGTAAATGCAAAAGATATAAACTCTCCATCTTTTTTAACGGCTGAATAATATTCCATGGTATATGTATACCACAGTTTGTTGATCCTTTCATGGGTTGATGGGCACTTAGATTGCTTCTACAACTTGGCAGTTGTGATCCTTTTTCATTTCTGAGTGACCTTGTTAGGGTCCTTTCTGTCCAGTTTCTGGTTAATCTAGTAAAAGATCTGTCCGTTTTGTTCATCTTTGCAAAGAACCAAATTTTGTCTTATTAATCTTCTGTATAATTCTTTTGTTGTCAATTTCACTTAGTTCTGCTCTAACCTACATTATTTCTTTTCTTTTGCTGGGTTTCAGATTGGTTTGCTCTTCTTTTTGCAATTCCATGAGATGATTTACTGGAGTGTTGACTTACGATCTTTCTGTTTTTTGGATGTAGGTATTTATGGCAGTAAATTTTCCTTTTATGACTGCTTTTGCTGAGTCTCACAGGTTTTGATAACTTGTGTCCCCTTTGTTATTTAGTTCAAAGAGTCTTTTGATTTCCATCTTAATTGACTCTTTGACTGAACTATCATTCAGCATACTATTTAGTTTCCATGACTTGAAAGTGTAGAGATGAGTGTTTCTTTGAAATGGATTCCTAGTTTATTCTACTGTGGTCTGAGAATACCACATGATATAATCTTTATTATTTTAAATTTATTGATACATGTTTTGTGGCCTAGGGTAATCAATCTTAGAGAATCTTCCATGAGCAGAACATACATGTATTCAGTGGTTTGGGGGTAGACTATTCTGTAAATATCTGTTAAGCCCATTTGTTCTACAGTTCATTTAAGTCCATTGTTTCTTTGCTTATTTTCTGTTTGAAGGATATGTCCAACTCTGTCAGTGGGGTGTTGAAGTCCCTGGCTATTATGATCAGGATTTGCTTTATGAATCTGGGTGCTTCTGTGTTAGATACATAAATATTCAGGTTGTTAATTCTCTTTATTTAGTTGGTCCCTTCACCATTATATAATAACCATATTTGTATTTCTTTACTTCTGTTGATTTGAGATCTTTATTACCTAATATGAGAATGGCTATAGCAACTTTCTTTTGGTTTCCATTTGCATGGAATATTGTTTTCTAACCTTTCACTTTGAGTCTAAATGAGTCCTTGTGGGTTAGATGTGTTCACTGTAGACCACAGTTACTTGGCTTGTGTTTTTTAATTCATTCAGCCAGTCTATGTTTCTTCAGTGGAGAGTTCAAGCCATTCACATTTATTGAAAGAATTGGTAAGTGGGTTGGATTTCTTTTCATCCTATTGTTTGGGGTCCTCTGACTGACTGTAGTTACTCAGGAGAAGCACTTAATTGCTCCAGGTGGGGCCCTAGAACTTCAGATAAGTCCTAATTCTCTTCCACATATGGAAGTGGGGTGGATTTCCCTTCATCCTATCTTCATTGCTGTGTTTTACCTCTTGAGTCATTCTGTTATCTGAGTTTTGAACTTTAGTTTTTGGATGGTTTTATATTGGTGGGTGTCTATTGTGCTGGTCCATTTATAATGTAGTTCTGAGTACTTCCTGCAGGGCAGGTCTCATCTTGACAAATTCCCTCAGTGTTTGCTTGTCTGGGAAAGGCTTCTTTTCTCCCTTGTATAAGAAACCTAGTTTTGCCAGATATAAAATTATATGCTGGCCATTATTCTCCTTGAAAACCTGAGAATGGAGGCCTAGTCCCTTCTGGTTTGTATTCCACATTTAGTCTGATGGGTTTTCCTTTGTAAGTTAGGAGGAGTTCCTCTTTTGTGTTAACTTTGGCCAGTCTGATGAGACTGTATGGCATGGAGATTGCCTCTTCACAGTGCATCTCCCAAAAGTCCATTCTGCTTCTAGTACCTTGACGACAAAATTTCTAGCAAAACCTGAGAAATCTTCTTCAAGTGTTCCTTTAAATAAGTTTTCCAGCCCTTGTGTATTTTCTTCTTCACCCTGCAGGGATGCCTATGATTCTTATATTAGGTCTCTTTACATAATCCTAAATTTCTTGTAGGCTTTGTTTATTCCTCTTATTTACTCTGTTCTTTCTCTTTGACTAACTTATTTAAGTCAAAGTCTTCTAGCTCTAAGATTCTTTCTTCTGCCTGATCAAGCCTGTTCTTAAGGCTTTTCACTGTTCTGTATTTCTTTGTATGAATTTTTCATTTTCAAAAGCTCTGCTTGATTTTTTTTTTAATACTTCAATTTCTTTACTGAATTTTTCATTCATTTCTGGCATTGTTTTTTCTTTGTGTTGAGTTTCTATTTTCTCTTCTCTTGCATTTCATTGAGTTTTCTTACAATCCATATTAAAAATTCTTTGTCAGTAATTTCAATGTTCTCATTTTGGTTGGTTTCCATTAGTATAGAGTTATTGTATTCTGACTTTTCATGTATCTAGAAATCTTTTGCTGATTCCTTCCCACCTGGAGAATCTTTTGCTTTTTCTTTTCTTGCTTTTTCTTGCTTTTCTTGCTTTTTCTTTTTTTTTTTTCTTTTGTTTAGAAAATGGCACATGCAGTTTAATCTCTGAGATGGTGGGTGGTTTTGTGGATGAGACTCAGCCACACATTGTATGATTGAGTTAGTAAATGCTGTGAAGAGCGTGTTAATTGACCTATCTGTCACTATGTGGTGCTTGCCAGAAGGAACAAGATACAGTGTTGTTTGGGGGTCCTCTGACTGGCTCTAGTTAGGAGAAGCACTTGGTTGCTCCAGGTGGGGCCCTAGAACTTCAGATGAGTCCTAATTCTGTTTCACAGCAGAGGTGAGTAGGAGAGTGCAACTGGGTGGGCTTTGGTTTGGTAAGCTTGTTCTCAGGTACCATAAAACCTGGTAAGGTATCTGTTTTAGAAGGGTTCAAAAATCTGCTCTCAGCTTCTAGGCAAGGCCACCAGGGAGGGGCTACACTGGCCTCACCCAATCAGAAAGCCCTCTATAGAGATGTGGCTATCTGTAATTCACAATCTGGAATTCTGAAGCAGGCAATGGTCCTCTCATGGGGTAGGAGTACACCATAATCACACCACAGCCAGGACCCACACTGCATTTTAACCCCTAATCTACACACACAGGCAGCCCCACTTCCTGAGACCAATTCACAAATCTCCCCTCCCTTCTCCTATGGAGCATGGTCACAGCCTGGGGATGCATGGTCACAACCTGGGGGTATGGGATCCAGCCTGCAGGCCTGTCCCTAGGTCCCTAAAAATCAATCCAGGGCCATGCCAGGGACAAGCACACTGGTTCCAACCTGCCCATGGAATCCCCAAGCATGTCCATGTCCCTCAGTCTCAGGACATGCTAAACCCTGCTGGAGTAGCCAGGCAGGCAGCACCAGGGAAGGCTGGCCGTCAGGAAGCTCTCTGTCCAAGCACCCCTCAGTCTGCTGCAGGATCCTCATGGGAAAGATCTGAGCCACACTCCTTGTGGAAGCCCTGGTGCAGGGCTGGATGCTCCAAAAGAGGAGAAAAGTAGTTACTGTTAGCCTTAGCTCCATTGTCTCTCACCAACCACCAGAAGGGGAGGGGAAGAGGAGGAATAAAGCCTGAATGGAGGAAAGCTAGAACTCTGGTCACCTCTGTCTCTTTCTCCAGAAGGCAGCCCACCCAGAATGGCCAGGCACTAGGTCACACAGATACCCAGGGACCCACTAGACCCCTGTGGCACCCATAATCTGGAGAGAATTTGGGGAAGTGTTTGTTAAGGAACAAGTGAGATGAAAACTGAGGGGCTGAAGCCCTCTGGGGAGGACAAAGGAGTATTGTGGGTAGGGAAACAATATGACACCTACCTTCCTGCCTCCAGTCTGCAGTGTCAGGAAGTGACCCCAAGGGTACTGGCAACCTAGTGTTTTGTCCCCCAAAAGCTCCTAGTTCACTAGGAGTAACAGCATCTGGACCTGAGGTAGAAGAGCTCACCATCAGCTTGGGAGCCCAGTAACTTCCAGAGATGTAGAGAAGAGAGAAGCAAACTACTTCATCCACTCCTCTCACTGGAATCCAAGCCTCTCCAAGGGCTGCTGTCTGCCAACATACTGCTCCTTTGCACTCTGCTCTGCAGCTCCATCCTGTGGAATCTTATAATTGAGTTTTTCTCTTATGCTTTTTGATGCTATTGTAAATGAAATTATTTTTCTTAATTTTCTTCTCAGATTGTTCATTGTCAGTGTATAGAAATACAGCTGACTTTTACTGATTTTGATCTACAACTTTGCTGAATTGTTTTTATTAGATCATACTAGGTTTTTTAATTTTTTCTTGAGTCTATAGGATTTTCTATGTGTAAGACATAATTTTACTTCTTTCTTTCTGATTTGGGTACCTTTGATTTATTTTTCTTGTATAATTGCTCTAGCCAGGAATAACAATACTGTTACTAGATGTGGTAAAAGCAGGCAACCTTATCTTATCCTTGATCTAAAGGAAAATATTTTAGCCTTTCACCATTGGGTATTATATTATCTGTGGGTTTTTCATCTATGGCTTTTATCATGTTGAGGTGGTTTTCTCTTATTTCTAGTTTGTTGAGTGTTTTTATCACGAGAGCATGCTGAATTTTGTCAGATGCTTTTTTGTAATAGTTTTGATGGTTACATGAGTTTTTCCTCCTTCATTCTTTGATAAATTTATTTTAAAGTAATTTTTCCTGTTGCCAGCATATAAAAAGAGGTAATAAAAGAAAAATTTGAAGATACACTGTAAATAAAGAAATTCTGATTGAAATGAATCTTATTTGTCTGAGTTTATAATATGTACTGACATTTTTAGGAAGCAATGCAATGTATTAATATATCCCCAAAAGTTAGTTGAATGTGAGAGATACTTAACTTTTAAAAAGGTTATAAATTCTTTACTGAAAATTTTATGTCCACATAAAGGAAGTAAAATTAGAATGTCCACATAAAGGAAGTAAAATTAGAATGTAGGTTTTATTCCTATTAAAATAGGTTAGTTACTTTTTGCCAAAAACAAAAAGTTCTTTTCATCACCTCAGAAACTCATTGACTCTTTTTATTTTGACATACTCTCAAATTATTTTTATCAAAAGCATCTTATTAAAAACATAATAAAGTTCCTAATAATCTTTGCTTCTTAATATATTTTGAGAAGCAAAATATATTTTTACCATTGCCTATAGATACTTAAGCTTGATGGTTATATCTTTTTCCTGTGTCAGCATTTCTTGAATTTTACCTGACCCAAATTGAGAATGAAATGAGTTTAAGATGTCTTTGAAATAGAAACTCTTTTCGAATTTCAGCATCCTTGCTAGTTAATATAAAGATTTACCGATTTATAATGTAAGAGGAAGAATGCTAAAAAACAATTAGATATGCTTAGGACTCTGTAGACGTTTTCATTAGATTACATGGTTAAAGAACAGTCTTATTTCAGTTTACCAGAAAGAAAAAATAAGCCTTTTTGAGTTAATTATATACATGCAGTATAATAACATGAACTTTTAAATTATCATTTCTTAGGTTGAAAAGAAACACTCTAATTCATGCACAAATGGACACAATAGTTGTCAACAAATGCATCTAAAATTTTTTTGTCTAAAGATTTAATATCTTTGTCAATTATTAATATTTATAAGCCACTTAGGGGATAAACTAAGCGTCTTGGAAATGCATTAGCGTCCTCATAGTCTATATACTTATGAATTGATTATATTTTACATGTTGATAAGTGATTTTACTCTTTCCCATTCCAATAGTACCAAACATATAAACTGGAAAAATCTCACCAAAAATAGCTGTATTGGATTATAACCTAAAGTATGAAATAAATATCCACTAGTGCAGATTGATAAAAATAAATGGTTAAATAAATAAATAAGCAAAGATGAACGGACAAATGTTTACCGAAAAATCCAAATAATTTATATAGATACTCCTCCCTCCAGGAAATGTATCTTAATTATCTACTACCCACCCCCCCCCCCTTAAGTACGAGTAGCTCCTATCTCCAAAGAATATAGAAAAGGCTCCCTGGTGTGATTCCGTCCTGCGCGGCTGTTCCTTGGAGCAGTACTCTTTTATCTCCGTCCGCCTTCTCATCCACCTAAGTGCGTGCCACCACCTCATTGAAGATTTGATGGGCATGGACATGAGCCCCTTGAGGCCTCAGAACTATCTTTCCGGTTGTGAACTAAAGGCCGACAAAGATTATCACTTTAAGGTGGATAATGATGAAAATGAGCACCAGTTATCTTTAAGAACGGTCAGTTTAGGGGCTGGTGCAAAGGATGAGTTGCACATTGTTGAAGCAGAGGCAATGAATTATGAAGGCGGTCCAATTAAAGTAACACTGGTAACTTTGAAAATGTCTGTACAGCCAACGGTTTCTCTTGGGGGCTTTGAAATAACACCACCTGTGGTCTTACGGTTGAAGTGTGGTTCAGGGCCTGTGCATATTAGTGGGCAGCACTTAGTAGCTGTGGAAGAAGAT